>CAUYRT010064504.1:0-23273 GCA_963574885.1 Lepilemur ruficaudatus
TCTTGCTCAGGCTGGTTTCGAACTCCTGACCTTGAGCAATCCTCCCACCTCAGCCTCCCAGAGTGCTAGGATTACAGGCGTGAGCCACCACGCCCAGCCAACTCCCTCTTATTTTTATAATATTCATTTTATTTATCTATAAGTTATATTAACCAAATACATTGCTGCTATAATTTAATAGCCCAATTAAGAGTAAAATAAAATATTTTACCTTCATTTATTTCTTTCCTAGTGCTCTCTTTCTTACATAGATAAGAGTTTCTGACTGATATCATTTTCCTTCTCCATTAAGAAATTTTTTAACATTTCTTGTAAGGCTGGTCTACTAGCAACAAAATCCCTCAGTTTTTGTCTAAGAAAATCTTTATGTCTCCTTCACTGTTGAAGGATAATTTTGCAGAATACAGAATCCTTAGTTACTTTTTTCTTCAATATTTTAAATATTTTACTTTACTCTTGCTTGTATAGTTTCTCAAGAGAAGTTCCATGTCATTCTTATCCTTGTTCCACCATAGATAAAATGTTTTTTTCCTGTGGATTCTTTCAAGATTTTTTGCTTGTCTTTGATTTTCTGAGGTTTGAATATGATGTGCCAAGGAGTTGATATGTTGGTATTTATCCTGCTTAATGTGCTGCATCCTGGATCTGTGGTTTCAGGTCTGTCACTAATTTTGAAAAGTTCTTAGCCATTATTACTTTCACTATTTCTTCTGCTTTTTTTCCTCTTTCTTCTCCTTGTAATTATCTCACAGTTCTTGGATATTATTTTCATTGTTTTATTTTTATTCTTTTTGATTTTCAACTGGAGAAGTCTCTATTGACATATCTTCAATGTCACTAATTCTTCTCTTGACTACGTTGGCCCTACTAATGAGCCCATCAAAAGTGTGCTTCATTTCTGTTACAGTGGTTTTGATTTCTAGCATTTCCTTTTGATTCCTTCTTAGAGTTTCTATCTCTCTACATATATTGCCCATGTAGTCTGGCATGTTGCCCACTTTTTCCAGTAAAGTCCTTAGCATATTCAGCATAGTTATTTTTAATTCCCAGTCTGATAATTCCAAAATCTTTGCATATCTGAGTCTTGTTCAAAGGTTTGCTTTGTCTCTTCAGACTGTGTTATTTTGCCTTTTAGCATACCTTGTACTTATTTGTCAAAAGCCAGGCATGATATATTGGGTAAACGGAACTAAGGTAAATAGTGCTGCTTTAGTGTGAGATATTATGTTTATTCGGGTAGGAGTTAGGCTGTATTTAATGTTTGCTGTAGTTGTAGGTGTCATGGGCTTCAGTTTAATCTCATGTTCTTGTTTTTGTTTCCCCTGTTGTCTTTGGGTTTCCCTAAACACTCTTTCTTAAATAGAGTCTGTGTTTTATAGCTCTCTCAGTTGTAATACAATGATATTATACTGAAGTCTGTTGATGTATTGATAAGGTATTGGGGAGGAGAAGCATTCTTTAGTCTTCTGATTAAATCTCAGGGATTTTTAGTAGGCCTGAGTCACTGGGATATGACCTTCAGAAGAGTTACTTAGCCTTTCTATGTGAGACAGGAAGTGTGGAGGGGGTAGAGTTGTCTAGCTGCCTTTCCCCTAAGTCAGATTAGGCATTGGCCCTGTAGTTTCTTTTGTGGGCAGACTTTTGTTAAAGAGAACAGAAAGCTTTCATATTTATTAATGAAATGGTTACTTTTTCCCTGGACTTGTTTAAGAATGGTTACTTTTCTCCTCTTCAGCCCAAAGCAGAAGTGGATTTTTTTTGGTCTTGACTTTGAGAACCTGGACTCCTGGAGGTAAAACTCACAAAAGTATGAAGGGTACCCTAACAACAAGCCCCCAGGAGTTTTTAAACTCTCAAGCTCTGCCTCTAGCAATTAGCTAATTACTGTTTTTTAAGCATTCCCAATAAATTGTGATTCTCTGTATCTGCCTGTTTTCAGGGGCAGTTTGCTGTGTAATGTCAGCTCTCTGATATATGCATGAAGAATTGTTGACTAGCTTTTTTCTTGTTGTGAGGACAGAAATGAAACTTCCAAGCTCTTTACATGTCTGGGCAGAAACCAGAAGTTTCTGATGTTTTCTTAAACAAATTCTTCCTACAGGTTCATGATGTTAAATGGGTATGATAAGTGCTCATATTCTACAGCCTGGAGTGCAACCAGATTTTAACATACCTTCTGAATTTTTTAAAGGAATTTTTAAAAATAATTAGTATGGTTTCACTGTTAAATGTGTTTCGTTATATACTGATTCCATGAAGTTTGTCAGTAAGAAAACTCTACTTAAAGGGCATGTATTTAACCACCATTTCTCGTGCTTTTCTTGGCTTGTGTTAGTTGGTTTTGACAAAGCACCAAAATGATTTTAAGATCGAGCTGAAATATCTGGAAGACGATCTCCTTCTTCGTCTTTCTGCGGCAGAGGGAAGCTTTCTGGACGACACCAAACTGGTAGAGAGATTGGAGGAGACAAAGGCCACTGCAGCAGAGATAGAACGCAAGGTAGGGAAGGGCAGATGACACCTAGGGAGTTTTATTGCTCTGTTTGAATGCAATGCTTGGGGTAACAGTGTAATCAGACTTGTAAGAGGACTGACTTGTGGAATTCAGGTCATTTAATAAACTACCCTTAAAGATTTGACTATGGGATTCTGAATGGAGATGGGAGAATTGAACATGTGCATCTACTAATTCCATAGAGCCACAATCATTCAAATTAGACTCTGTCAGGCTACTGTTTTTCCAGGACCAAATTTTAAGAAAATTGGGTCCTACTGGCTTATGTGGTCGAAAATCTAAAAAGGCTTAGCATCTGGCTCTGGCAAACTAACATCCTGTAGTCTCTCTGCAGGGTCCCCAGTCTGTTGGACATTTTAGAGAAATGCTTAGAGCTGAAGTTTTGTTTACAGGTCTGCAGTGGCAGGAGACTGAGCAAGGGATGGTCTCCTGCTGTACTCAAATGCATTATTCACCCTGGGAAAATGACATTTCCTAAAAGCCAGTAAAAATTTTCATTGAGCAGGCTTCCTGCTAATGTCCAACATGAGTCCCACTATGCCTTATGTGCGGTGTGTACTTTGGACTTTCACAAGTGGCCGTTAACCCTTAACATTGTTGTAAAGTCAGAATTAGACCCTTATTTGCTTTCTGAAATATCCTCATTACTAAGTAATCTATTAATTACCCAGCAGAGGCTGTGTTGTCACCCACACATCCAATATATTTGTCTTAAATTAAGCAAGGAAATGGAATCCCAAATTACTCCAGCCTTTTAAGTAAGTGAATTCTAGGTGGCTCCTAAAATGGTAAAGATTAGGGCAATTAAGTAAATTAGGTCTTAGCTTTGAAGTTAACTTCTAATTGTCTCTTAAAATGTCTCTTCCTATCTTCTTAATATATCACCATGTAGTGACTTCCCCCTCTGCCCTATACTTTATTTCCTTTTATACACAAATATTATGAATCAGGTCTATAGAAAAGGTTGGGGAAAATACTGTATCTTATAAAGCTATCAGACCAGCAGTAGTCCTACATAAAGGAAATAGATGTTTGAGCCTTGAATAAAAATTAATATGTTGGTTGATGATGGTGGTGGTTTTGGAAATTATCTCTCTGAATGTGCCCAGAGGCTAATACTAAGTATAAATATATGAGCATATGGATGACCTGGTGCAAAGTTAGAATTAGACATGAGAGTCTTCATATAAAGGCCTTTTGGTAAGCATCACTATTGGATGTATTATTCACCTTGACCACTTTTGTATACCTTGTTGCCCAATAAAGTTATTGGCACTGAATTGACCCAGCAGACTTGTAAGAGCCATCCCTGAGAGGCGATATAGCTGGGTTATTAAGCCTTGAAAGAGAGAGGGGAGGCAGGAAGGTGACACTACTCAGAAACAAATTCTGTAGAACCAAACACAATTACGTTTGTTTAATCTGCAACCTGTAAAACAGCTAGAGTTATGTCTATTCTCACTGCAACCCAGTTTATGAAAAAAGTTATTTAAAAATCAGAATTTAATGATTTCAGAGAAGCTCAAGCACATAGATCCATGCATGCTGTCTATCTTAATACTCATGATTTATCATTTCTGATATGTTCTTGCATTATGTGGATAGGTACAGAGACTGTGAAGAGTAAGTCACTTACTTTGTTTGACCCCACCATTAGGTGATTGAAGCCAAAGAAAATGAAAGAAAAATCAACGAGGCCCGAGAATGTTACAGACCAGTGGCAGCAAGAGCATCTCTTCTTTATTTTGTTATTAATGACCTCAGAAAAATCAACCCCATCTATCAATTCTCTTTGAAGGTAATGCTGAATAAGCTAAGAAAAATTTAAAACTTTAGGAGCTCAAGTTGTTTCTGGAAATTTGGAATTTATTTTTAAGTAATCAGTGTACCTGGGTTAGGAGTCATGAGGACCTAGTTAACAACAAGAAACAAAAATCCTCATGCTCTCAGGAACTTTCATTTATAATTTTCAGTAAGGTAATTTTGAGGTAATTAAACTATCACTATGATGTCATACTATATTTGTGTATTGTTCCTAAACAGACTTTTAAGGGGGTTGTTAAATGTAAGGGAATTTTTCTTGGGGCTCCTATTTTGTCTTTGTGAAATGTGATTTAGAAAGAGCTTGCTCAATATTTCTTTGGTAAAGAGAAAAAAAGAATGAGAACAACTACTTATTAAGCTGCTATTCCAGGTAATGCACATTTATACTTTGGCTCATTTTTTAGTATCTGTTACATCCCCCAAAAGTGTATAATTTTATCCTCGTTTAAAAAAATAAAGCTAATATTTTTCAGATTTCAAATAAATTACCCAAGAATTTATATTTTATAATTGTAAAAGCCAAGATTTCAACCGGTGACTGCTTGATTTCGAAGTCCATATTCTATACCTTGTTTGATTCTGCCTCTGGGCAGTATTCATTCAGTTTATTCATTAGTTTTTAGACAGATATTTATTGAGATCAATCATCATGCCAAATGCTTGTCACTAAGGTACAGTCTTGAAAAATACATATGGGTGGAGATATCTATCTCTATCTCTGTATCTATAGACATCTATGTCAGTAGATACACGAGTGTATCTTCACTTTTATAAACATATCCATGTTTATAAAATAAGTTATATCTCTGTTTATAAAAGTGACATGTACAATGCAAGAGAGTAGGGATGGAGGAGCAGCTTTACTGGGGACTCAGGGAAGGCCTCCCAGAGGAAGTAATATTTTGGCTGATTCCTGAAGGATAAATAGGATTTAGCCATGTGAAGAGTGTTTGGGAGAAAATAGGAATGTGTGAGGTATGGAAGAATTTGGGATTCCAGATAGTGAATGGATGTCTGTGCTGGAGGGTAATGAGTGAGAGGAAGGTGTCAAGAGACAAATCAAGGGAAATGAGAAGATCTTGGTCACACAGAACCTCACAGGCCACGTTAGGGATCTTGGATCATATACTGTGTGCAACAAGAAGCCAGTGAAAGGTTTCAAACAGATGACTGATGTGATGACACAAGACTCAGAGACTTCAGATATGATTTGAAGCCAGGATCATCAGTTCTTGGAGATGGGTTGGACCTGGGCAATGAGGAAGAAGAAAGGGTCAAGCATAACTAGCAGGTTTCCTAGTAGCATGCAACTGGTGTGCAAAAATTCCAACAAGCACTGTGTGGTTGGATTATGGAACAGCAACAGTGTACGAGGGGAGTACTAAAACTAAATCAGTAGTGTCAGCTCAGAATTACCCAAATGCCAGAACTAGACTAAGGCATTACAGGAAAAAAAACTACACAGCAGTTCCCCTGGTGAACATGTTGCGAAACTCCTCCAGAAAAGACTGGCAATTGAATCCAACCATATACGTGAATAAAAAGCATAATACATTATGACCAAGTAGAATTTATTCCAAGAGTGTAAGTTGGTTTAACATTCAAAAATCACACAATGTAATTCATCATATTATCAGAATGAAAGAAGAAAACCATATGATCCTTTCAATTAATGCAAAGAACTTGACAAATGTCAACACATGTTTTAAAAAAGGAAAATACCTCTCAACTAATGAGGAAGAGTTGGTACCTTCTCAGTGTAATAAAAGGCATCTACAAAAATCTATGCCTAACATTTTACTTAATGTTGAAAAATGGAATGATTTACCCTAAGATGAGGAACAAGACAAGGATATCTGTCTCTCGGCCTTCTTTTCAACACTCCACTAGAAGTTATAACCAGTGCAATAAAAGGCAATAAAACCAAGACAATAAAAGGCACAGAAATTTAAAGAGAAGAAAAAAACTTTTTTTTTGGTAACCTGATCACATATTTAGAAAACCTAAGAAATCTGCAAAAAAGGTACTTAGAGTAAGCAGTATGTTTTTTAGCAATATTGCAACATATAAAGTCAATATATAAATACTTTGTATTTCTATATATAAGGAAGAAACAATTAGAAAATAAAATTCATAACTCAACACTACTTACAATGGCTTCCAAAGCCATGAAATCCTTAGGGATAATTATGATAAACTGCATGCAAGGTTTGTATACTAAAAACTATAAAATATTGTTGAGAAAAACTAAAGGCCTAATTAAATAGGGAGATATACCAATTCTCAATTGTAATACTCAATATTGTTAAGACCATGGAATAAAATAAGCCTCATCTATTATATCACATTATACAAAATTAATTCAAAATGAATTGGCTAAGCTATAAAATTTCTAAAAGGAAAAATAAGACAAAAGCTTTGGACTTCGGGTTAGGCAAATATTTCTTAGGACACAATGGAAAGCAAAAACTTGATAAAGGGAACTCTATCAAATTTAAAAGCTTATGATTTTCAAAAGACACTGTTAAAAAAATAAAAAGGTAAGCTACAGACTAGCAAAAACAATATTCCCAATGCATGTATTTAACAAAGAATTTGTATGAGGATATATAAAAACTTGTCCAACTTGGTAATGAGTTGAACAGACATATATAATAAGGTATATGTATTGTCCATAAGCATATTAAAAAATGTTCATCAGTCATCACAAAAATGAAAAATGAAGCAGAATGAGGCTAAAATTTTACAAGACTGTCAGTGCCAGGCATAGCACAGGTAAGCGTACAGCATTTATCTCAGATTGCTGCAAGGAATGCAATGGTAAAACCATTTTGGAAAACAGTTTGACAATTTCTTATAAAGGTAAATATACATTTTCAGTATGATCTTGCATTTTTACTCCACATATTTACCTAAGAGAAATAAAAACATACATCCACAAAAAAATTTGTTACCAAATGTTCATATATATTTTATTTGTAATAGCCAAAATTTGGAAATGATTCAAAATTTGCATAACCATTCACTGGCAAGTGAATGCCACAAGTAAAAAATTCCACACCTGATCTCATGTGTTTCATGCACAAAATTATTAAAAACTATTGTATAAAATTATCTTCAGGCTATGTGTATAAGGTGTATGTGAAACATAAATGAATTTTGTGTTTAGACTGGGCCCCATCCCCAAGATATCTCATTATGTGTATTCATGTATTCCAAAATCCAAAATAATCCGCAATATTTCTGGTCCCAAGCGTTTTGGATAAGGGATGTTCAACCCTGTACTTTGTTAATACCTCCTTATAATACATGCTGAGCATATCTGTCATTGCAGGGTTTTTCTTTCACTGAAATATATATACTTCAAGGTAAATCAGTCTGTGGTCTCTGGTCCCTGTCCACCAGCCAAAAATAAATAAATATTTTATATTTATAGCTATGTATGTATAGATATATTTATATATATTTAGATTCATGTCCATATATAGAGATAGAGATATAAAAATTCTACAGCCCCATTATTACTAAGGCATGAAATAGAGTAATAAATATCAAGAGTGACTTTAAAAGGAAGAGGCCAGGCCCAGTGGCTCATGCCTGTAATCCTAGCACTCTGGGAGGCTGAAGCAGGAGGATTGCTTGCGGTCAGGTGTTCAAGACCAGCCTGAGCAAGAGCAAGATCCCTTCTCTACAAAAATTAGAAATATTAGCGGGGCATGGCTAAATGTGCCTTTAGTCTCAGCTACTCAGGAGGCTGAGGCAGAAGGATCACCTGAGCCCAGGAGTTTGAGGTTGCTGTGAGCTATGATGATGCCACTGAACTCTAGTCAGGGCAACAGAGCAAGATTCTGTTTCAAAAAAAAAAAAAAAATGATAACCAAAGGGCATCCCAAAAGTGCATGGGTAGAACAACAAAACAAAAATAACAACTAGATTAAAAAATAGGCTAAGGACTTAAGTAGACATCTCTCCAAAGAAGATACACAAATGACTAACAGCCATATGAAGAAATGTTCAACATAATAAATTATTAGGGAGATGCAAATCAAAACCGCAAAGAGATAACATCTCACACCCATTAGGATGGCTGCTATCAAAAAATAAAATAACAAATGTTCACGAGGACATGGAAAAATTGGAACCCTTGTGCACTGTTGGTACGAATGTAAAATGGTGCAGCTGCTAAGGAAAATAGTATAGCAGTTTCTCAAAAATTAAAAATAGAATTACCATATGATCCAGCAATTCTGCTTCTGGCTATATATCCAAAAGAATTGAAAAGGGGTCTCTAAGAGGTATCTGAACATCCATATTCATAACAGCATTATTTACAATAGCCAAAAGGTAGAAGCAACCCAAATGTTCATACATGGATGAATGGATTAACCAAATATGGTATATACATGCAGTGGAATATTATTTAGCTTTAAGAATGGAAGAAATTCTAACACATGCTACAATATGTATGAACCTTAAGTACATTGTCCTAAGTGAAATAAGCTAGTCACAAAAAGACTGTATGATTCCACTTATATGAGGTACCTAGAATAGTCAAACTCTTAGAAACAGAAAATAGAATGGGGGTTGCCGGAGCCTAGGGGGAGAGGAGAATGGGCAGTTGTTTAATGGGTACAGAGTTTGAGCTTTGCAAGATGAAAAAGTTATGGATATTGGTTGCACAACAATGTGAAGATACTTAATACTACTGAACTGAATGTATGTACACGTAAAATTGTTAAGATGGTAAATTTTGTGTATTTTACCAGAATTAAAAATAAAAATCATTTTTTAAAAAGTACATGAGCAGAAGGAGAGAGGATGGTGCAGTTCAGTTGCTAGGAAGGAGGTGTGGGTCAATTTCATGGAATCATATTAATGACAGTAATGACAGCAAACACTTCATGAGCACGTACCACGTGCCAGCAACTGTTTCAAGAGCTTGTATTGTCCTCCTAAAAATCCTTCTCTCCCTGTAGGTAAACTTCAAACTGTCGCCCCATGTATCTGGGGCTAGTTAGACATCCAGGCGCCAATTGTCACCCTTTAATGGTTGCATCAAATTTCCCAGGCTTTTAACGTGCTGTTCCACAGAGCGATGGAGCAGGCTGACGAGGTAGAAGACGTGCAGGGGCGCATCTCCATCCTGACGGAGAGCATCACCCACGCTATCTTCCTATACACCAGCCAGGCGCTGTTTGAAAAGGACAAACTCACCTTCTTGTCCCAGATGGCTTTTCAGGTAAGGAGATCAGTCGCTCAAAAGCATCCCCAGAGCCAAAGGCAGATGCCTCTGCTTATTATCTATTTTACTTCTGGAGGAAAGCACAGGCAAATTTTCTGGAAACCTCTGGTGGCTTGCAAAGAGTCTGCGTTTCCTACAGGGAGCTTGGGCATGTGACAGCTTTCTCCTAGGTCCCAGTGCTTTGGTTTGAGTGGGTGTGCACATTAAGCTCCCACCACAGCCGTCATCCTGAGAAACGCCAATGAGATGTTCTCTTCACCTTCTTGGGTCCTGTAAAGAACCGAGCAGGTGCTACCGGAAGATTCTTTGAGATCAGGCTTATACGTCCAGATCTGAGTAGTCCTAGGAGTTTCTCAGAGTCTCTTTAGAAAACAGTGAAGGGGGCTGGGCATGGTGGCTCACACCTGTAATCCCAGCACTTTGGGAGGCCAAGGTGGGGGGATCGCTTGAGGCCAGGAGTTTGAGACCAGCCCAAGCAACATAGCAAGACCTTATCAATATAAAATTTTTTTTAAAAAAAATTAGCCAGTTGTGGTGGTGTGTGTCTAGTCCCAGCTACTCGGGAGACTGAGGGAGGGGGATCACTTGAGCTCAGGAGTTTGAGGTTGCTGTGAGCTATGATGATGTCGTTGCACTCCAGCCCTGGCAACAGAGTGAGACCCTATCTCAAAAAAAAAAAAAGACAGTGAATGGGTTCATCCATGTTGTAGCAAATGACAGAATTTCTTTCTTTTTTAGGGTTGAATAGTATTCCATTGTGTATAGTTAATGTATTTTTTCAAAATTGTTCAAAGAGTAGATTTTAAATATTCTCACCATTAAAAAAAATGATATCTGGGGTGATGGATGTGTTAATTAGCTTGATTTAACCAATCCCCAGTATAGACATATATCATAGCAGCACATTGTGCTCCATAAATATGTATAAAATTTTTTGCCAATTAAAAATAAAATTTAAATTTAAAAAACCACAATAGTGAATGGGTAAGGCGAGCTCCAGGTTTCTCACTCCACCTTCAGTGAGACCTGCTTCTCTTTTACTCTTTTTCACATGGACTTCTACAAAACATTTTGTTTAAATAAGATTTCCATGATATGAAAAAAAAAAACCCTGAAGACCACAGTTTTGGATAAAATAAAAACATTGTCCTTTCGTTCGCTAGTTTGCTCTATGGCATTTTCCATCAGGCCAAACCTTATGGAAGGGTTTGTGTCTTACGTTTTTTTTTAATATCTCCAAAGTGCCTTTGGGATAAACACCTGCAGTTAATAATGATAACCTATGATTTCTCTTTCAATATTGTTTGTATTCATAGAGTCATTTGGATTCTATAAGAATATATGAGTATGGGTGTTTTAGAATGTATGTAATAAACAGGAGCAAGGCATTACAAAATGAAATACTTGTTTTTACACATATTATTAACAGGAAAAGCCCAGGGGTGATAATACATGACATGCGTATCTATTGGAAACTTCCCTTTGGAAGCCATAGATAAATTATAATCTGTCCCAAATTCTGATAATCTAGTAAATCAAAGCTTCTATATTGATGATTACTTCTTTGTTGAAATAAATTGAATTAAGAAAAATTAATTATACAATAAAATAAAATATTTTAATGCATAATGCACCCATGATGCATTTTGAAACATCTAGAACTTTAAAATAGAATAAACTAAAAAAAAAAAAAATTTACATGTTTAACTTTGTAAGGTGTTATAGTTTCTAGATGGAAATTAGGAATACTTCATTTGTACCCTCCAAAATATACTATGGACTTTCTATCAATTCTATAATCAGAATGTCTAAAGTTTATTCCAACTAATTATGTGTTTTAGTTGTACCTGTAAAACAACTTCTCATTTTTTTCAATATAATCTCTCATATAAGAAAAATCTTTCACATATCTCATAGTTTATTGATTATAATTTCTATACCAGAATTGACTTATAATACTAATATTAGTTCTACCGTCTCTTTAGTAATTCAGTCCATTGTCACCTGAGGCTTTCTCATTTTGCATAATGAGTTTTAAGATAGGTTTGATCTATCAGCAGAAGACTAAATAGGAAAGCATATTTCAAATATGTTGCTCATAGGGATAGGTGTTAGGATTGGAATAAATTAGCCATTTTAATTATTTTCTATTAGATTTTCAATCATGGTTTTGAGATCATAGACATAATCTAAAATTCCCTATTTCAACCATAGGACAGATATCTGCCAGAATTGTTAGCAGACTTGCTTCTGTCTTTTCAGTCGTGTCTGTTAAATGGTAACTGCTTCCTGTGTCATGATTTTGATGTAAACCAAATAATCCTTTTTAATTTTGTCTGTCAAGATTTTGCTGAGAAAGAAAGAGATTGACCCCCTTGAACTGGATTTCCTACTTCGATTCACAGTTGAACATACTTATCTAAGTCCCGTTGACTTCCTAACGACTCAGTCATGGAGTGCCATCAAGGTATGCTAGGAACATGGTTTCTCAATTTCTAAATCTTATTTCTAATATTAGGCCTTTCTAGTGTAGAAATGTAGGTTAAAGAATACAGGTGATGATATATTAGACACCATTTCAGTTGTAGAAATATATAATGTGATGTTATTTAATTTTTGTATTATTAAATTGATTATTATCTTATTTGAAAGTCAAGCAGCTTTTAACTCATGTGTGGGTAGAAAAGTTGTTAATAAATATGCACAGTCTGTCAGGACCTTTGATACAAGTCAAGTGATATAAATGAGAATTTTTCTTAAATTTAGTTTCTTTGTTTTTTTCTTTTTATTATATTTCTCCACTTTTTCTAGTTTTTCAAATTACATCACAATGCAGTAGTTTATTCTCATTGCAAAATGTTTAAGCACACCAGAACATTGTAGAGTAAAAAGTGAGAGTCATTTTTCAACTATAGTTATCAAACCTTATTCCATTTTCCTGTCAGAAGGTTCTACTGTTAAGAGTTTATGCTCCCAGACTCTGGAGTTTCATAATGATGTTGAACATATGCTAAGCTCTGCCCCACTCTATTCTCTAAGAAAACATTTCTATGCATTGAAAATAACTGTGTTATTCCTTTTTATAGTATGTTCAGATTTTGGTTTTTTAATAAGTGTTTTTGATTAGGTTATCCACTTTAGAATTCTAAATTCAAGTTCGAATGTGTATCAGTCAGGGTCTCAGCAGAAAACTAATGGCACATTCAAAGGAGTGATGAAGAGATTCAACTAAGAGCATATTTTTGTAGTATGAGCAATCAACCCATAAGGGTAAGAGAAGCAACCAGGAATGGAAAAGGAAAAAGGAGAGAATTGCTGAGAAATGAAGTTACGGGAAGGAACCAAGCTATAGGAGCTGTGGCCTTTAGCAGAAGAGCATAGTCCCTGCCAAACCACATCCCAGCAGAAAAGAGCTGGAGGAAATAACCCCTCCTCTCTCTTCTCTAGTGTTGCAGTATCCTGCCAGTGTCTTCCGTTGGCCAAACCCAATGGAGCCAGAGAGCCGGAGAACTTAGTTCAAATTGTCCTTTGAGCTCACCTTCTACACAGAGCCCAAAAGAGTGCAGAGTAAATCTGAAAGGAAAACAAAATCCATCCAGCGCAATTTATTTACATTAGGTTAGATACATGCACAAGTCTTTATTTCAAACTAATAAAGTATTGTTCACACCATTCCTACCTATTTCTCTACTGTATCCCAGGCAGTTGCCCTTCTCGAAGAATTTCGAGGCATAGACCGAGATGTGGAAGGATCTGCCAAGCAGTGGAGGAAGTGGGTAGAATCCGAGTGTCCAGAGAAAGAAAAGTTACCACAAGAATGGAAGAAGAAAAGTTTAATACAGAAGCTGATTATTTTGAGAGCGCTGCGCCCTGACAGAATGACATATGCTCTCAGGTGGGGCCGCTGGCATTTTTGGAAATGCTAGTTAACATAGAGTAAACTTAGTCTTAGAGGGTAGGAGTATCTGGTGGAGGTGTTTACTGTCCATATTCATGGGAAGTGATTCTGCTGAGGTTTAGATATTATAATGACTGCTATTGTTAAAAGTTGCTAAACACTAAACAGCATGCTAGTCTGTAGGCAGACTCAGCACATTATTCCTGAAAAGCTTCATTTTGAAATCAGTAGGGGAGATGGGGAACTGATGGAAATATTCTTGGAAGAGAGATGGGTGTCAGCAGAGTTCAGAGGCCAGGAGCATGAATTATCCAAGTGTAATTTCCATCGACTTTATTCAGTGGTGGCATTTTGGCTCCGAAGATTTTGCATGTCAAACAAAAATGAATTCCTTTCGTGGAGATACTCATAGTCCTACAACTTTACAACCAATGCAATCTAAAAGCAGAAACCCCTGTCTACATCTTGGTTCAAGTGTCCGTTTTCTTTGCCCTCTTAGCTTCTAAATGGTAATTTGCTGCTTAATTCACACAAGTCTTATTCTAATTTGAATTCACCAACCAAAGAGTTCTCAACTTCCTTCCCTATTGTGCTCCTCTTTTTTCAGCAATATTCATGTGCCTCAGGGTTTTTTTTTCCTTTGCTTTGTCTAGTTCAGCCAATTTTCCCTTTGCAGGAGCCTCTGCTGAAGCCTACTTTACAAGTTAATTCTGCTTAGTAGTACTTACTTTCTGCTAAATTTGATGCCACTGGAAAGTAATCCTTGCTTAATTGAGCTTCCCTGTGTTAGAAACACCCCCAAAAGCATTTGTATATTCATGAGAAGCCCAGCAGGCTGGAAAATTGCACTGTGGCAAATCTAATAAACTGTTCATAAGTAATGGGGGGATCTGGCAGGGGATTTGGGGGATACAAAGCCATAGCAGGCTGATGGTCCTCAGAGGGGGGTCTCAGGAGCCCCCCAAAATGGAACATAGGCTTCTGATTTTCAGAGCTTTCATTGATATACCTACTGCATGCATCCATTTGGATTCATATGGTCATTCTAACAAGACATCCCGTGTAATCATAAGGTTGCTTCTTTCCTGTGCTTGTGGTTTAAGCTTATCTAAGTGGTGACATTTTTTAAAGTCAAAAGCACTGATTATGTTTTTTTGTATTATTCTTTTTTATAGGAATTTCGTGGAGGAAAAACTAGGTGCAAAGTACGTGGAGAGGACCAGATTGGATTTAGTTAAAGCATTTGAAGAAAGCAGCCCGGCCACCCCAATATTCTTCATCCTGTCCCCAGGGGTAGATGCCCTTAAAGACCTAGAGATCCTTGGTGAGTGGCCAGGAGGCCTGCTGGCCCGCCCTCTCTCCTTCCCTCCCTTCCACCCACCGCCCACCTTCCTCTCTTTTCAGTTCTCAGTTATCTTATTTCTTTTTTATTTTTTTTCCATGTGTTGGAGATTGGGTATATGGAAAGTGAAAGGCTAATAACACTGTAATCTGAAGAAATGTTCAAATGGAACATTCCTCTGGTTGGCATAATGCAAGTTTCTTTTGTACTGTTTTCTACCTTTTGACTGCATATGAGGGCCAGAGGGCAATTTTCTCCATGCTCATGTAATCTTGCGCCCCCTGTGACTAAATAATGGTCATTAGAGCCAGTCTATTTGATTGTGCAAGGCACTGTCGCTTTGTGCTCTAGATTACTATTCCCCACAGCCCGCACCGAGAATACCAGGTTAATATAGCTGTGACCTGACTGTGCTCAATTTAAACGCAGCCTCACAAGGTGAGAGGCTTGTGCATTTACCCAATGAACCGATCCTTCAAAAAATGATGTGATATCTACCACATGTTGCTCCTTTTGTGAGGGAAATGCTTTGCTACTCCTGCAAGAGTTTATAAAGCCCCATAACAATGCCTGCCATCTATCAAAATGTCAAAAGCTTCATTATCATAAAACTAAAGGAACTGGTTTCCATAGGCTTTTCTGCTGCTTGCAGCGAGGCAGCTGTTGAGAGCTGAAAATGCTGCTTGTGGATACCTCAGAGGTGGAGTTCGGCTGCTCCAGGAAAGTGACCGAGAAGATGGCAGCAGTGACCACAGGTGTACACTGGACCACGGAACTCCAGACTCCTCTTACCCCTACTGGACTGACGTCTCCTCTAACTCTGGTGTCTTCTCCCACAGGCAGAAGACTTGGGTTTACAATCGACTCTGGAAAATTCCACAATGTGTCTTTAGGACAAGGTCAGGAGATGGTGGCAGAAATGGCACTGGAGAAAGCCTCCAAAGGAGGGCACTGGGTCATACTCCAGGTGAGTTTTAAGTGTCAGGGGAAACACTGGCCTAACCAACAGAACAATCCTTTAACAACACCACACACGGCGATTTGCAGAGTCCTGGCAGTTCTGTCAGCATTCATGACACCTCCAAAGTGGTGAGCAGCTCGACAGTGGGTACCGTCTTTTGACAGGCTGTCTAGCCATTGGGCTTTAAAATTAAAAGTATTAGAAGAAGCCCCATCATTCTTCTGACTTACTAATATCTAGAACACTCAGTAGTGCCTGAGGATAAACAGGCTTGTCTAGATTGCCAACACTGTTATCATAGTATCTGACATTGCAGGTGGCTTTTAGGTTGGCAGAGGCCTTTTTTAATGTGTGTTATCTCATACAACTCTGACCAGTTGTGTTACATTGCTTTTGTGAATTAAAGGGATTAGAGTAGACAAACCTTTTATCCCTTCTAGGGCTAACATTATGGGGCCTAGGAATCTAGAACTAGGGTGGCCCCATTGGCTGGGGATTCTAGGAGCCAATGGAGCACAGGCCAGCTTTGGGGGACACCTGCAAGACATGCTGACTTCGTCCATAGCAAGCCTCCCTGGCTGTCTCAGCAGCTCTGAGGACGGCCATCTGGTTTCCAAGTTAGTCATCCCAATGGTTCTCTTCAGTTGGCCATTCACAGGATGCCTTAGCTCTAATCGTTATAACAAAGCTTGGAGGACAGGTATTGTCCCTCTGCAGTGAAGAGGAGAAAAGTGAGCCTTGAAGGGGTCTGGAGAGTCTCGAGGCCACTGAGCTGTAGGTGGCAGAGCTGGCACTTGAGGCCAGGTGTGTTTAGCAGCAGTGACACCTGTTACCCATCTCATGCCTCCGCCCTCCCACAGAGACACAGCATTTCCTCTCAGGGTCTCCATTGTCCACGTTTGAGGCTTTTTGCATTTCTGCTTGGAATAAAACTGGGCTCATACAGAAGCGTTCCAGAGTTCAAGTGGACTTAGGTGTTCAGGAACATCACTCTCTGGGATAGCCATAGCCACTGCTCAGATGAGGCATTTATAGAGACCTTTGTAAGGAGACTTGGAGTAGCGCACCCCCTTCGAAGGCTCAGAATCAGATGGGTGACAGTGGAGGGTTTATTTTTTTCAGAGACAGCAGTTGATGCTCAGACCATTTGGTAGACAGTAAGATCTTCCCACAAAGCAGAGAGTTCCCGTGTGCCCAGTGGCCCAGACTAGAGAGAACAATAGCAGGGGTATAGTCATCCTCGAAAGAATATATTCAGAATAAAATATTTCTTTTATTTTTGTATCTGTGCCAAGCTACCAATTGCCCCCAAAACTCCAAATTATAAGTTTTACCAGTAAAAAAAAAAAAAAAAAAAAATTCCTGGAAGACCTTATTTTATCAAGGATCTGCTTTTGGGTATTTGTTTTAGACCTTTGATTTTTGTTCTTAATGGCAAGCCAGTAACCTAGAATTTAACTGTTTATACCTCTTCACTCCCCACCCCGCTACCCACACATAGCATAACTTGAGAGGAGAGATTATGTCAGGCTTTTGGCTATCCCAGTTTCTAGAGGTTTCTAGTATGCCTTTGATCAGCAGTTAAAAGAGAAGCAGGACTTTAAAGAAAGAGAAAACCAACATAATGGGAACTTGTTTTATTGTTTATAATTTACATTACATTATGTCAGCATGGGCATATGATACATATGCACATGTTAATTAGTTCTTATCCAAACCCTAGTATGGTCAATTATAATGATCTGATTAGGGGTGTTTAGTATTTTATCCAAAGCTCACACTCCAGATAAAACTATTACAAAGGTATGCACACCGAAAGGTTTGTGCATTAACATAATGGATATTAAAATCATTTTTCATGGGCAAAATGGGTTATTTTTAAGGCATGTGGATTGCCTAAAAATGTTGCACAGGCACTGTTGTCATAGGACAAATAGGCACAAGAATCTAGATAGTCCCAACGCCAGTATTTCTGAGAATGTTTACCAGGCTGGATTTTGAAGTATGCCTGTGTTCCTTGATGGCTCACTTGGAGGTTTTCTGTCCGCTGATTCCAGACTCACCGCCTAGAATATTTTTACTTTTGTTTCAAGTCAACTTTTCTAGTAAGGTACTGTTGTAGTCCTTAAGACAAAGACTGAAGACATAATTGAGCTTACAAGACAGGTTCTGTTATTCTTTCTGTTGTTAACTTTTATGAGAGTCACAACTGGGTGTGAGAAGTTGGTTTCATCACCTAGCAACAAGCATGTAGGGCTGGAAACTTAGAGCCCTAACATAACTACTGTGTTACTTTGCTAGGGCTGCCATACCAAAGTATCACAGACTGGGTGGCCTAAACAACAGAAATTTAATTTCTCAGAGCTCTGGAGGCTGGAAATCTGACATCACGCTGCCAGCACGATCAATTTCTTCTGAGGCCTCTCTCCCTAGCCTGTTACATGGCCGACTTCTTGTGTCTTCACATAGTTTTTCTTCTGTGTTTCTGTGTCCTAATCTCCTGCTCTTATAAGGACAACAGTTATATTGATTTAAGACCCTTCATAACGGCCACATTTAGCCTTAATTACCTCCTTACAGACACTAAACCCAAATATGGTCACATTATGAGGTACTAGGGATTAGAACTTCAACATATGAATTTGGGAGGGACACAATTCAGCCCATTTCACCTGCCAGTGTTCAATATTTGC
The DNA here is from genome assembly GCA_963574885.1 of Lepilemur ruficaudatus. Classification (NCBI taxonomy): domain Eukaryota; kingdom Metazoa; phylum Chordata; class Mammalia; order Primates; family Lepilemuridae; genus Lepilemur; species Lepilemur ruficaudatus. Next base: position 18,476 of record CAUYRT010064504.1, read on the forward strand.
CCAGGGAATAAAAGCCTAATAATGTCAACAGCTGAATTGGCATCGTCTTTTTGCAAGAGAAATTTTTAAAGAAGGATACCTACATTACTACTCCCTTCCTTGTTTGCTTTCATTCTCTCTATTTTTGTAGCTGTTATAACCTTAAATGTTTTTTCTTTGTTGGAAATGATTATATCTCTCTGGGTGTGATGTTTCGATTACTATATCAAGAACTTCTCCAAAGCCAGAGAGCATGCAAGGTATGGACTTTACACCTCCCTCCCAGCACAACTACCGAGCTGTACCCTGTGGGTGTTTTACATTGGAGGATCAAATTTGTGAATCATAAAACTGAAATGCAAAGAATGATGATGACATTGGCATTTTTTTTTGTGTGTGTGTGATTTCTGACAGCTGTGGGATTTAAGAAAAATCGTATGTTAGAAATACATAGAGCATCTTAACAATGAGTGATTACTTTCTTTTTCAGCCCTTATACCCTTTCTGCCCTTATACCCTTTTGAGTCCATACATTAATGAGTAGGAGTTTGAGTAGAGGAAGTTTCCATCAGAAACAATGAAGTGGGTGATCAGGTACATTTCCAGCTTCTAGTTTTTGCACTTTATCAAACTAACCCAGATATGTTTCAGTCATTGTGTTTGAACTATAAGAACGAAAAGTATTAAGCAACTCCATCTTAGAGGTGACTGGTGGGTGTTTGAAGTAGGTACATATATTGGGTGGAGATTTTGGTTTACAAAAACAACCTGTGATGCGGATGTGAGGGCGATCTGGCTGCAACATCTGTCACCCCATTGATCGCCAGGGTTGATTCGGCTGATCTGGCTGGCTAGGCGGGTGTCCCCTTCCTCCCTCACGGCTCCATGTGCGTCCCTCCCGAAGCTGCGCGCTCCGTCGAAGAGGACGACCTTCCCCACTAGAGGAAGGTCTTCGGTCAAGGGTATACGAGTAGCTGTGCTCCCCTGCTAGAACCTCCAAACAAGCTCTCAAAAACAACCTGCGATGATTTGGAGCAATGGGTGCAATGTTTAATTAATTCTCTTTTGGATTTTTTTGTCCTTTTTCTGACATGATAATAAAGGAACATTTAAATCATGGTTCTCTGAGTTTTCAACACATTTGTATATAGGAAAATGTTGTAATCCTACAATTCAAATAATACACTTCAATTTCACAGGAATTATAAACCATACTGTCTTTCAGAATGTCCATTTGGTAGCCAAGTGGTTAGGAACCTTGGAGAAACTCCTTGAAAGATTCAGCCAAGGAAGCCACAGAGATTACAGGGTTTTCATGAGTGCTGATTCTGCACCTACACCAAATGAGCATATCATCCCTCAAGGACTTCTGGAAAGTTCCATCAAGATCACTAATGAACCCCCCACAGGAATGCTAGCCAATTTGCATGCTGCCCTCTACAACTTTGATCAGGTAAGAAAGCAGAAGCAGTCTGGTCTAACAACAGAGTCAGAATCTTCTCACAAAACTGTGGGGACCATCACCAACTCAGGCGTGTCATTTACAGAAATGAAGCGAAATCTCAATGTTCGCGTGCACACTCATGTGTGTGTGGTGTGTTTTAATCTCTGGAAAGAATTTCACTTGTCATTCCCTATTTTAATGACTAGTAATACATTTAAGTTCCACCCTAAAACTAAGAAAATTACTGCTACGTGTGTAAAGAAAACAAACTAGGTAATTTTTTGAGGAACCTGCTTCTTGAAGATAAGCGTGACAGACGAGTATTTTTTACCACAGAAAGAGGAGAAACCACTGTTAATCTTATTGATGATGACAACAATAAGGACATGGGAAAAATTTTAGTATAATGTTTTATATTGGTTTTGATATTAGTAAGTTTAAAGCCCCTCTTTTCAGGTTATATCTATGATAATTTCATATTTATATGTTCATGTCTTTCCAAAATAAAACAAATACATATAATATACATATATAAATTAATAATACCTTTATTACCATAATTCTCTTTACCCAAATTATCATATCTATCTGGATCACAATCGAGTCTTTCAGTACCCTTTGTTGCTATGGTTCTGAGATCCCACTCCTTCCTCTGATTTTGAAAATCCTTGATAAATAGCACTTTTATAGGAGAGTAGAATGAACCCTAAAAAGGACATACATATGATTTGGTGATAAATATTCAGCCCCCTATTAGAGATGTTATAATTTTCTATGAAGCATGCCACATGTGTTTTTCAGGTACCTTTGGGTCAATACCCAAACCAACATTAGGAGGGAATTATGATAATTATCATAAGTGGCTACCTAAGAATATAGTATTGAAAAATACAGTTAATTACTTAACTAAATAATTGAGCAATATGTAGCCTATATATATATATATATACACACAAACATATACCCTATGTAAATAGTAGGCACTGTGTAAATAGTAGGCACTCAAAACATATTCTTGGATTTTTTAAAAATATTTCAATATGCGTTTTCTATGCACTATGGCAGACATATATTTTTTAATCATCCTTTAATTTATAATTTCCAGCCATTGAAGATATTTTCAAGCCCTTTCTCAAAATAAGCATAAGAAGAATTTGATATATTTAAATAGGATTTATCTATCTTCTAAAACAATTGTCTTTATTCATGAAAAGTGAGCATGTCATGAACAAATACTTCAGCCCAATTCTCCTTCAGCTTTTTTGGTAATGTGTTAGTCCATTTTGCATTGCCATAAAGTAATACCTGAGACTGGGAAATTTATAAAGAGAAGTTAGCTAATAATTTTATCTAGCCAATACTTTCAAGACAATATGATTTTGATACGAAAGACATAAAACAGGAAAATTGCAGATCAAAACACTGACCTATTTCCATAGCTTGGATATTTGACCTCTAAACCTCATGATGAAATTTGATCCCCATTGGTGGAGGAAGGGTGTAATGGGAGTTATTCAGGTCATAGGGGTGGATACCTCACGAATGGCTTAGTGCTATCCTCAGAGTAATGAGTAAGTGCTTATTTTGTTAGTTCTTGGCAAAGTTATTTGTGATAAAGAGCCCGGCATCTCCTCTCTCTCTTGCTTCCTCTCTCACCATGTGATCTCTGCACACACCAGCTCCCCTTTGCCTTCCACCATGAGTGGAAGCAGCCTGAGGACCTCACCAGGAGCTGAGCAAATGCTGGTGCCATGTTTCTTGTACAGCCTGCAGAACTGTGAGCCACACAAACCTTTTTCTTTGTAAATTACCCAGTCTCAGGCATTCCTTTATAGCAACACAAATGAACTAAGACACCTATGAATTTGAACTTCATAACACTAAGTAAAATACTAGCAAATGAATAGAATTCAAATATATAGTAAGATAGCTATTTATCACAGTCATGTCAGATTATTTTAGTATACAATAAGTTTTTAGCATTATGTATATCATTTATAGGTATAATTATATAAATGAGATATAGAAGAAAACTAGTATGACCTAATATAAATGCTTATGATAAAATTCATAGCCCTTCTTTATTTAAAAATAAAAACTTTGAGAGAGAATAATTATTCCCGATCAACCTTATACTTAATAATATAATATTAGAAATTACCTGCTAATGGGGGGAACATAGTAGTTTATAGTATTGATTAAAATTTCATTCTGGAAGTCCTAAAATATACACATGATAAAGCAAAAATGACAGCTATCATTATTAGATATTCAGTGAATTTCAAAAACATTTACTTAATAAAATTTTAAATAGGCTTTTAAGAATGCTGACCTGTCATCATGTTAGAAAACAAAATGCAGTTTTTATTCAAATTATGTAATTCAAGGGTACTAGCCTCTGCTCCCTGGCTACCTGTAACTAGGTTGCCAGAACCCTTTTATCAGTTAGAATTAGAGCTGGTTACCTTTGGAAGAAATTCTTGTACAGCAGCAGTGTCTTAAACAAGGTAAATATGTCTGCCACAAGATAGTTCTATACATGGGCCACTCAGAGCTCATGTGTGCTACCACAGAGTTGTCATCAGTCCAGCTCTTACAGCTCACCACTGCATCATTTCTAGATGGGATCTTCATAGTCCCAGGCAGCTGGGAGAGCTGCGGCCCTCACGTGCCTGGTCCCAATGGTAGGATGCAAAAAGGAACAAAGAAAATGACAGAGAATGTGTTTGCTTTGTTTTACGCTGCTTCCTACAAATTAATACACAGTAGTACTTCTCCTTTCATCCCATGGGTCAAACTTAGTCACATTGCGTTACCTACCTGCAAGAGAGGCTGAGAAAAGTAAATTTATCTGAAGTAGCTATATGCCCAGCTAAAAATCGGCAAGAAGACACTTTAGACAGGCAATTAGTGGTTTCTATCACAGACATCCTCCTTTCCTAAGTCATCTCGTATCATCATCACAGGGCGTTCTGTGTCGCTGCCATGGCCTGATCTTGTTAAAGTCTGTGACGTGGACAGAGAGTGATGAATACTATCTTCCTTGTCACCACTTGGGTTAGACAAATGAGTCCCAGTTGCTCTGTTGCTCAGGTGTCCTTCTCAACTGAGAAAAGTACCCAAGGTCTAGATATGTAAAATATCCTGTTTGAGTGTTTTTGGTTTGCATGCTTGAATTTTCAAATCAAGTTAAATCTCTATTTTTATTCTTTTTCCTCAAATTAGAATTTACCTCCAAATTTTGGCATGTGTATTGAAAATAAACAAAGTTTAATATTAGTGCTTTATTTATTCCAGAATATTTATGCAAATCTGATCATTAAGTGACTGAGATGTAAAGAACCATTTCATGTAGGCTGTCACCTACCTAGATCT
>CAUYRT010064505.1:0-31162 GCA_963574885.1 Lepilemur ruficaudatus
GACCACTTTTGTTTCTTTTTGTGTGGCAGTTTTAAGTTATTAGTTTTTAAAATCAGTACTTTTTAATGGAAACAACTTGACCAAAAATCTGTCACAGAATTTTGAGACCCATTAAAACAAAGTTTAATGAGAAAAAAAAAAAGTGTCTTTCACAGAGCAGAGTTTCTAAATTCAGTGAAGTTCAAAACACCAATATTTTTCATGAATTGTGCTTACAGTATTATTTCTAAAAACTCATCAATAATCTAAGGTCACCTAGACTTTCTTCTATGTTATCTGCCAAATGTCCTGTAGTTTTGCATTTTACATTTCTGTTTACAATCCCTTTTGATTTAATCATTGCAAAAAGTGTAATAAGTTCTGTATCTAGATTTTTTTGTTTGCATATAAATGTCCAATTATTCCAGCACCATTTGTGAAATATAGAAAGAGCTATATTTTATCAGTTGAATTACATTCATTCATTTATCAGATCAGTTAAATTTATTTGCATGGGTCTATTTGTGGGCCATCTATTCTGTTCCATTGATCTGGTTGTCTATTCCTTCACCCCCATCATGCTGTCTTGTTTACTGTAGCTGTATAGTATTGCTTGACTTTGGGTATGCCAGTTCTCCAACTTGTTCTTTTTCTTTAGCATTATGTTGACTATTTAGGGTCTTTCCCTTTCCATATAATTCTATACAATTTCAGGTTGTTGATATCCTCAATATAACTTTCTGGGATTTTGATTGAGATTGCATCGAATCTATAGATCAAGTAGGAAAGAATAGAAATCTAGCAATACCAAGGCCTCCTATTCATGAACATGGGATTTTTTTCATTTATTTAGATCTTCTTTAATTTATTTCACCAGAGTTTTGTAGTTTTTCTCATATAGATCTTATATATTTTTCATTAGATTTATACTCAAGTTTTTAATTTTGAGGAGTACTAATGTATTTATATTACTGGTTTTTTTATTTCAAATTTTAATTTTTCATTGCTGGCATATAGAAAAACAAACAATTTTTTTTATGTTAACTTTGTATCCTGGAGCACTGTTATAATTGCTTATTAGTTCCAGGAGTGGTTTTGCTTGTTTGTTTTCTTTCTGGGCAATTATTTGTTTTTTGTTTTTTTCATATAAATAATCATATTGTCCATGGACAAAGACAAGTGCATTTCCTCCTTCCCAATCTGGTACATTTCATTTCATTTTCTTGTCTTATTGTATTAGCTTGGACTCATAATACATTGTTGAATAGGAGTAGTGAGAGAGGCATCCTTACTTGCTCCTGATCTTGGGAGGAAAGCTTCTGGTTTCTCACCATTAAGTATAATGTTAGCCATAGGTTTTTTCTAGATATTCTTTTTCAAATTGGGGAAGTCTCCCGATTTCTTTTTAGAGTTTTTTTGCTTTTAATCATGAATTGGTGTTGAATTTTGTCAAATTCTTTTTCTGATCATATTTTTCTTCTCTAATTAGTTGACTAGATGAATCACATAAATTATTTTTTTAAATTGAGCTAGACTTGCATAATTGTAATAAATCCTCCTCAGTGATGGTAAAATATTCTCTTTATACATTGTGCACTTGATTGTTTTTATTTTTTATTGAAGATTTTGCATCTATGTTCATGAGAGATATTTGTCTATGGTATTTACTTCTTGTAACGCCCTTATCTGGTTTTAGTATTAGGGTAGTACTGACCTCAGAATGAGTTAGAAAGCACTCCCTCTGCTTCTGTTTTTTCTAGAAGAGATAGTAGAAACTTGATATCATTTCTTTCTTAATTGTTTGGTGGAATTCACCAGTGAAATTATCTGAGCCTATTCCTTTCTTTTAAAAAGGTTATTAATTATTGATTCAATATCTTTAGTAGATATAAACCTGTTAGATTATTTCTCTTTGTGTGAGTTTTGGTAGTTTGTGGCTTTTAAGGAAATGATCTATTTCAGTTATCAAATTACTGTTTTTATTTATTACACTTGTTATGTTTCTTTTTAAAATTTGCCTCTTTTTCTGAATTCTCAGCATTTCTCTTTGATGTTCCTTTAGAATTTACATATTTCTTCTTATATTACCCATCTGTTCTAGTATGTTGCCAACTTTTTACATTAATACCCTTAATGTATTGATTAAACTGTGGCTTTTTGTTTGTTTAAATTCTGTATTTGATAAATCCAACCTCTGTGTCATATCTGAGTCTCGTTCTGATGTGTGCTTTGTCTCTCCAACTTGTTTTTTCTTTTTCTCTTCTTCTTCTTCTTTTTTTCTTCCTGTCCTTTAGCCTGCCTTCTAATTTTTTGATGAAAGCTGGGCATGATGTATCAAGTCATAGAAACTGCTGCAGTTAGGCTTTTAGTGTGAGGTTTTATGTGTTAGGTCCGGAGCCAAGAGGGAGACACATGAAGCCTCAGGCGTACCAAAGTGCTGTTTATTTGAGCATCTGTGTGCAAATTGGTGGAGGCCGAAAAGAGCATCCAAGGGAGAAAAGGATTTTATAGAGAGTTTTTCCAGGGGGAATGAGCAACTAACTGGGCCAGAACAGCCACTGTAATAAATCCTTTTCAAACAACCAATTTCTGGGACTCTGTGTCAGTCTCATCCTGCAGAGCGGGGTGTGTGTGGGGGTAGCTTTGTCCTTAAAGGGTGGGGGCGGATAGGCATGACAGTGTCTCCGCAACTGTCTGTGGTCAGAGTCAGGTTGACAACCTTAGGACTCTCCAGCCTCCTGCGGCTATTGTTTCATGGGTTTTATGATCACTATCTAAGTTTTCAATTAACCACATTCCGTCCTGCACACCGTGCCTGGGCTCCCACCCGTAGTAGGCCTGGCGTTGTGCTAGCAGGGCTGGGGTCAGACTGTGTTTACTGTTTGCTGTCACTCTGTGCCAGAGGCTTCAGTTTCCTCCAGTTTGTTTTTTTTCCTAACTTCTTTATTTGGGTTTTCCTAAGAACTCCTTCATATATAAAATATGTGTCTTATACCTTCTTAGTTACAATCTCTTATTATTACACAAGAGACCTATTTTATATGTTGGTTAGGTGTTGGGAAGAGAAAATGTTCTATAAACTTACAATTAAATCTCAATTTTTTAATGATCTGTGTCTCCAGCTTGTGACCCTCAGAGCATTTACTGGACTTTTTTTTCTTTTTTTTTTTTTTTCTGTATTGAAGTATAATTTACATACCATGCCATTACTCCATTTTAAGTGTACAATTAAATGATTATAAGTAAATTTGCAAAGTTGTACAGCTATTCACATAAATCAGTTTTAGAAGATTTCCTTCCCCCATTGAGACCCCTAATTCCCTTCGCCAACTATATTTTGAGCATGCCCCTCCCCTCCACAATGCTCACCACATCCCTCAGATGTGGGTCTACCCCCCCAACCCCCAAATCCCTAGTGAATACCACCACAATTTGACCACCATAGTGTTAATCAGTCAGTACCAATTTGATGGCGAGTACATGTGGGGCCCATTCTTCCGGTCTTGTGTCACCTCACTTCGAATAATGGGCTCAAGCTGAATCCAGGATAATGTAAACGGTACTAGCTCACTGTCGTTTCTTAAAATTGAGTAGTATTCCATTGTAAACATATACCCCAAATTTTAATAATCCACTCATGAATTGACGGGCACTTGGGTTGTTTCCACGACCTAGCAATAGTGAATTGTGCTGCCATAAGCAACTGAACCAGGTTTTGAAGTTGCCTAAGTTATAAAATTTTATCATGTCGATGATTGTCAGAGCAACAGATGTTAAAGGCTTTTTTATCGATAATCAGACCTATATGGGAATGCTCCACCCCACAGACATGTGAATCATTTTTCTAGTGACATCAGTGCCATTCACACTGGCACAAGATTCGGATCTGCTAAAATGAAGTCATGCTGATTGCATGCTGCTTCTTCTTGTTTTTCCATCAATCTTGACTTTAGCAACTATCACACTGAAAATTTCTAAATATAGAAAAACCTTTGTAGTAATATCATGTAAAAGTAGGACTCTCCGAGAGCCCTGATGTGACCAAAAAACACTATCTTTTTCTCTACAATTTAAATTAGACCTACAAGAAAGATCTCAGACAAGGGACAAAAACAGCGTGATTTAGGTAGTCAAGACATATAGTCATTTAAATGATTCCATTTTGAAGCTGTGATCATTGTTATGGGAGTATTTCAAAAACACTCTCGATCTTTTCCATGAAGACATTTCTATCATTTTGTTTCTTGAGTTATCTTAAGAAAATCTATGTACTATTTTAAACTACCCCCCCCAGATTTACTCCAGTTCAAATTGTGATCAATGTGTATCAAAATGACTTCTTAATTTCATATTCAGTGGTTAAAAAAACTGGGAGAACCTTAATTTCTCCAAATGCCTTATTTATTTCTATTAATCCTACCACTAAGCTCTAGTTGCTGTTACATAAAATCAAACACTGATGCTATACCCTCTAGAAATACCCAGATATGGTCTAGCCTCTTTAAACCCATTAATGCATACTTTTCCCCTGAAGAATGGTGTACTTTGAAAATAATAATTCAAAATGTGGTTTTAAATAGCCAATACTCACTACCCTGAGGTATTCTTCACCAGATTATCATTCTAATGCTAAGAACTTATTGAACCTATGAGTATTTCATAGTGTGAGAGAGTGAAAATGCCAGATGGCATAATCTAGTGTTTAAACCAAAGCATATAGCCCTCCCTATAGATAGAAAATGTGAACACTATACCTAATTTAAAATTTTAACATTCTGAATTGGGATCTGCCTGGCAATGAAAATGAACTTCATGGAAATGTGCAACCCTCCAGAAATTTTGATTCTTTGGTGATGAGGCAGGTCTGTGACTACCGTGAACAGACTGGTTCATCTGTCCTTGCTGGAAACCATATGAGGAAGAAACACAGGAGTTATCATTTGTGATTCAGACACATTAGCAATAGGAATGCCAGAGGCAGAAAATGTGCAGTTTCATGCTCATTAATTTCAGAGAGGATTTACAAATTAACCTGGCTAGAGATACTGCTTTTCCAAAAGGCCTGTGGGCATCACCAAGCAGCCCAGTTACCACAGGCCACTTCCGCAAGGTTGGCCAGATGCTCCGGGGCCACTGCAGTTCTGTTTGTCCCTGTGTGCTGATCAGAGGTCAGGTTCCATCCTGGAAACTTTCTTGGTTCCAGCAGAACTGTGCAAATGCAAGGAAGAAACTTTGTGTCTAAAGAGAAAGAGTTTAAGGAGATAGTGCCATGGAAGATTCTTCTCCCATGTCCCTACCATGAGGCAGGACATGACTTTTTAGTTTCATTTGTTCTTTGTATGTTCATTCCGGTTAGTAACACAATACAATTTCCTCTCTCCACCCTAAAGCGTAAATTGAGTAATAGATTATTATTACAGTCAATTGCTCCAGGTAATCTGACCTTAGATATGTCTAGTGACTCCCATAATTCAGCCTTTTTAGGACTGTTGGAAGGTTTTAAGTGGATGAAGAGAAGATGAAATTCACTCAAAACTATAACATTGTAACTGTTTTATTTCCATTTGAGGAAATCATTCCATGAGCAATTTACTAATTGTAGGCCTGGGGGTACTGCTGGAGTTTACTGATACTACTGGCATTCCGCTGGCTTCTTTGTAGGCTGCCATCGACACAACCAGGTGAGACAGCAGGACAGGTGTATCCTCACTACCTGTGCGGTTGCTTTTCGTCATATCAGTTGAAACAGGCCTTGCCCCACATTAATGTGCATATTGTCACCTGGAGATTTTGTTAAATGCAGACTTTGAATCTATAGGTTGGGGTGGGGCCTGCGCTTCTGCCTTTCTGACAAGTTCCCAGGTGATACTTATGTTGCTCATACATGGGCCACCTTTGGAGAAGCAAGGAGTTAGATAACGGCGCAGTAAGGGAGAAGAGTGGTCTTCCAAGATAGGCCTCCAACAACATGAGTGGTGTGGTTGATATTCTTTTTAGCTGATATATTGAATCCCTGAAATGGTTCTGTGACTTGATTAACATAATCTTAGATGACATTCTAGCATTATGAAGAAACCACTGTATATTTTTAAAATGAAGTTGTACTCTGGATGATTTTTTTTAACGTTCAAAAGTGAAAGACCTGGTCCCTTTAAGAATATAAAGCACGTCTCTGTCTGCATTATGAAACCATAAGGAAACCTGCAGAGTCAAGGATAGACATTAATGCCATGCAGATGCGAAATAAATAACAAAAGAGAGGAAGGAAAGTAGATATATGCAGGGGAAAACCATCTCTTAATAGGAAATAGACTATCACGGAGCATCAAGTGGCCTCTGCCTCCTGCCGTCAAGCTCGGATCATTCCCCCTCCCTTCTGGTTTAAACCTAGCTGTGTGGACTACTTTATCAGGTTAGGAAAGGCAATGGAATTAATTCCTTCTCAGTAATGAGTTGTAAGCAGCTATCTCTGTTGTAGCCTCGACATGCCAAAGCAATAGAGCCGAAGCCTGTGCAGTACCCAGGAGCCTCCGACCGTAGGGAGAGACTGTGAGTTCAATTTTTGCTTGGCCCTAGAAAAACAGGGTTATTTTACCCAAGAATTAGGAATGATTTAATTTCTTTAAATTATGTACATTTCTTTAAATTCTGTGAGGCACTGTGATTGTAGTTATACATCATTTTAATAAGAAAAGAAAGACGTAATTAAGTTCTGTTGTCAAAAGCCTTTAACAGCTATCCTGCAGGAAATCTTGCTTAAATTTTAGAGTGTGCCATCCAACCACCAAGGCAGCAAACTGAACTGGAGGCTAGTGTCTAAGAAAGAGAAACAGCAGCAACGTGTTCATGCTGGACTGGGATAAGGTGTTCACAGTACCCAAGTACTGAAAAGATTATGGTTTCCCCTCACACAAAGCTTCCGTGTTAGCCGAAAGCCTAAAATGGCTTATTTCTTGATTTTTCCAATTGCAAAATTCTGGGTACATTCACTGTGGTGGATCTCCCTTTCCCTTCCTGTGCCCCAACTCCACCAGCACCCTAAGCCCATGCTCCTTCTCTCCCTCGGGTGATCAAGCACCATGTTCTAGTCTCAAGCCCATGGAGTAATAAGGACTCCGTAATCCCCATTCCACTTAAAGGTTCGTTATCTTTTGTCCACTTTGAGTCTTAGTTTGTGCACAGTAGGCACTAAAATTGTGGAATTTAATTGAATTCAAAGGACAGATTATTTGCTTCACGATGGATTTTATTTTGTTTATTCGTGGAAAACAGTTTTTCTCTGAGTTCATGATGATGTGCATGAGCACTGTGGCATGAGCTGCCTGTCTCCCCGCTGCTAGGAAATGGTTATAATGTTTAACTGCACAAAATGTCTTTTTTTTTTTTCTAATCAAGAAGTTAAGGGATCTGCTGGCTTAGCAGGTGCCTCAATTGTGTATAATTAGTTGGTGGGAATTGTTTAGCATAGGCTGATTAGTCTCAGCCAAAGGAAATTAAATTTTTTTTCTTCCACAAAGCTTTGAACACAGCTAGAGATTCCTGAAACCATAGTCATATCTGGTTCCTCTGGGAAGCTGAGACCCTGGGAATGGGAGAGGCAGGAGATGGAGAGATGAGAACCAGCCTGATGACACGTGGCTGCTGTTTGATGCCAGGCAAGCACTGGAGGATTTGGGAGCATGAGGGGACCTGATTCCCTTCCTCAAGATGTGACTCTCCCAGCTCCGTCACGGGCTTTGTTTGTGATGCAGAGTGAAGTATTGCTCCTCAGGAGCCTGCTGTTTGCTTTCCAAGTTTATAAACACCAGCTTCCCTTGGAATATGTAATCAAAACAAATGACCTGTGTTTGCCCCTCCTGTGTTTGGCACATGACGAGACTGGCCAAATTGGGGGGAATGAGAGGGACAGATGGTCCCCCCGTCATTCTTCTTCTGTTTTAAGTGTATGCTTGACTGAGCCCTTTCTGTGCCTTGTCACCATGTCAATTCTCCCTGTTAATGGAGGGCATTTTCCCTAGCCTCATGGGATGTCCCTGTAAAGGGACCCATGTCTTCCTCATTATGATCCACATACAAGGCTCTATGACAGTGGAGGCCATCGTGTGTGACAGTGATTATCTAGCTGCTAAGATGTCATTAGAAAAGGCTGGCGGTTCTGATACCTGCGATGCCCTCAGTGATTACTTGAAGCATTCATTTCGCCGAGCAGTAGCTCACTAGCTGAACGACTACTTTGCCCCTATAGTGATTTTCAATAAGGATCCCTTGTTAGGATGATCTATCATCAAAGTCTAGGATGAGAGTCTGGTACAAAAACCCAGAAGTCTTTGGTTTAAAGGCATTGGTTTAAAGATTGGTTGGTAAATCCTTCTGTAGTCTGAATGAAAATGAAAGGAAATATATTTTAATACCCATTTTATAAAGAATCACAGATTTTTAGCATACTGTCAGTCAATACTGACTGGCTACTGGATGATGACAAGACTTTAAAAGGAATGGGCTACAAACCTGAAAAAAGAAAATCAGGGGTAGGGGGAAGTATAGCTCATAACAAATGTTTGCATTTCTTCAGGTTGTGTACAATAAATGCTCTAGCTTGAAAAATTGAATATAATTTATGCATCCATTGGCAAATATTTAGGGAATGCCTACTATGTGCCAGGTACTGTTCTAATATATTACTTAGTGATCATTTTTTTCCTTGTTATTTGACCTGTTTTTTTGTTCATTTATATATCTGGATGGAACTGGATAGTCTAGTTAGCGTCTCCCCCATGAAACAAAGGAAAGTATTAACATAAATCTTACAATTCAGGGACTCTTTTTACGCTTATACTGGGAAACAGTGAGCTGTATTGGCATTTTTTTTACATTTTATTTCCAAAAAAGTGAACTGAAATGTATGATTTGATTCTATAGGACCATCTTGAAGTGTTCTTTACTTTAAAGCTAACAAATAGTGGAGGAAGGGAATGAGATTTACATACACACACAGAGAATTGGCTGTGGTGGCTCATTTCTTGGGCTTCTCCATAGCAACTGACTTACACCCCACAAGGTCTCCGCTGGGATATTGTGTCCAGTCACTTCGTTGTGTGATTCAGCAACATGTGGACCCAGGGACCGGGAAATCTTATTTATCCAAGAGGAAATAAGGTCAAGAGGAAAGAGCATGGGAATAAACATGAGAAGTTCCGTCTAGATTCACCTGAGATGTGTGTCCATCTGTAATTTGCCTTTCTGCGCCTCAGTCCCAATTATAGTGAAAAAGTGGTCCAGATCGTCCCTTATAAGCATGAACTTCTAGGGAAATGTGTACAAATCTGCATTAAGGGATACCCGAGAAGACCATGATGGAAGCCTCCGTAGCTTTCCACGACTTGTGCTCAACAATTAACTGTGGATATATTTGTCCCTTAGTATACATTACAGAGCCATCAGCCACTGATTCATTCGGTGTCTTTTCTCCATTTCTATTTTCAAACAAAGTTTGAATGAAGCGTTGACTTTTAGTAGATCACGTCAAGAGAGCTGATGTCCGTTCTGTAATGGGTAGCCTTTTATAGAAGGCCCATGGTGCCTCTCAGATGTTTAAAATAGAGAGACACATTCTTAAAGAAAGTTTTCTAAAAACCCAGGGTTGCGTTGTGCCAGGCTGCTCTGTTGCTGTGCTCTCCTCAACTCTCGAGATCAGTGTTGCCAGGCCCTGCCTCACTCCCGTTAGGCATTATTGCTTTCGCCCTGATTGACTTTCACAAGCTATTTTTAGATGACATCAAACTTATTTCCGTGGGATCCTTTGACCAATACAACACTTGGCTTCTCAGTAAGGACTCTTGCTACGGGGAGTGAGCGTGGGGGCTGCGGGGTGGTGCTGCAGAGGCTGGCCAGGTGGCCATCTATAATTCAGTTTCAACCTTTTAGGGATGTGGACAACTAGACTGTCTCAGCTCTAAATCAAGGAAATTGTTTTCAAATATAAATGGGAAAACCATTTTACCAGAATTGACTACTTCTGTAGTTCAAACTGGGTAAAGTTCTAAAGAAATAGCTCCTTAAAATAGAGCACTAAGTGCAGATAACCCCAGAGTCTCCTGAGCAAATCTCTTATTGTCCTTTAAGAAAATCCAACACTGGATTCAATCCAAGACTTTAATTGACTGGAATCTTGACAAATTGACAACCTAGGAATGCCTTTAAGCTTCCAAGATGCCGTCCCTAAACCTGGTTGTTGTGGTTATCTCCTGGCTCAGTGCTCTGTACTCCTAAATACACAGTTTCAAAGTTTTGGATAATGAAAGCAAATATATTTTTAAAGCAGTCTTGTAAAGAATCTCAGATTTTAACACATAGTAAGTTTGTTTTAATAGATATAGTATAAAGCATATTGCCTGGTTATTAAATTAACACAGTGAGAAAAGCACTCAAATACTCAGGCTGGAGTTGTGGGGCAGATGGAGACTTTTGAGTGTAATGTGTACATTTTGATTTGTGGTTCTTGATTATACGTAAAATTGTGTTTGCAAAGAGAAGAGTCAAAGACCTAAGATACTGCTGCAGGAGTCAAAATGTGATGTTGATTGTATTGGTATCTGAAAGTTTGTGGTTTATCTTTATGGTTGGAAGAAGATAAAGAATTGTGTGACAAATTAAATATAAACATAAACAGCATGACTTCCATTTTTTAAGTTAATTGCAGTTTACAGCAGTGTTAATCTTTCCTTTTTGTCATTGCTTATAACGATCTTGTTAGTTTTATGAAGATATCATGAATCATTTCAACCAGAAGTACATCCAAGAGAGGAAATGAGTTCCTCAATTTTGAAACACACACCACTTAGTTGAGAAAATTAATGTTCTCAGATCATAAAGCCTTGTTACTGAATTAAATCCTTGTTATATTTAATCACTTGTCATGCACAATGTGGTTCTTTTTAATTCTTTAATGATTTCTTGTTCCCAGGAAAACAACAGCAATAATAAACAAAACATATAGTGTGACCAGAAGTGACATTTGGGTCATCTAGCTTGACTGAATATGCTAGATAATTATTTTACATTATATTTACTCAAGCCATACATGTCCTATTCTTGAAATTTTTCAAGTTGTTACTCCAACATTTCTTTTACTTTGTATAAATGCCCCCATCCAAATTAGGAAGAATTGTTCCTTTCTATTTTAACCTAACATTTGCCATCCTAGATCAATACTCCTATATTCCAGGTCAGATTAAATCCTTTTTTAGGTTACAAAAAGTCACCTTACTCAGAATTTGATGGACCCATCACCTCTATGATCTTGTCACCCACTGTTTTAATCATTCCACTTCTTGCCTAATTCTCACAGATACACTGAGTTTCAGATCTTCTGTCTTCTCAGTTGCTCTTTTAATGATTCTGCAGGTTATTGTCACCTCTTTCTAAAAGACGGCAAATCAGCACATTGCAATCTATGTCTTTTTTTGCCAAACCGTCTCTCCTTCCCTATTCTCAACCTGACTTCTCTGGTCTTACCCTTGAGTGTCACTATCCCTCCGCTTTGCACCGGATGTCATTCCACACTCCCCGGAGGAACCTACTAACTCTGTGTGTCTTTATTCCCCTGTGATACTAATGCTCTGTCATCTGCTTATCTGAAATATTACATTTCTTTTCATTTCCTTTATTCTTCTGCCTGATCATTCTTAATGCCCACTGCACCATTTTCTTTCTTCTTCGTCTTTCTGGTACACAATTAACTGATACATTTTAATCAATGAATGTGGGTGACAGGCAAATAATCCATATACTATATTTGCATACTTCTTACCATTTTAGAAATGTCTTCACATGCACTGTAACTTTTGATCCTGATAACCCTAAGAGATAGATGAGAATCTTATCTCTCTTTCATAGGGCAGGAAGCTGATGTCCACAACATTTTCAAAGATTTGTCCCACAACTAACCCAAGTTCAGGACCCAGGTCTACCGACTCTTCCTACTATGCCATATCACCTCTCTCTGGCAGAAGGATTGCAATCCATTAGAAATCTTCACTGCATTAGAAACTGGATGGAAATTAACCAAACCCTTCATTGTACCTTTGCAGATGAGAGTCCCTACACTAAATCCGCCAGCCAGACAAAGCCGCCTGATGGAGCGTTGGCTGTGAGGAGACAGAGCATCCCAGGTTAGACCAGACTGTTGGATTTTTCAGCTATTGTACTTTTGAATCCTATTGCTTGGTGATCCTGAATAATTCCAGCTTGGTAACAAAAATCATGTTATTTCATAATGCGTAGACTACATTCTACACAACTTGTTCAAACAATATTCATAAAAGCCAGGCTTTGGGAAACCTTGCCAACATGTGAGAATTCATCCTGTGATCCATCACTGTAAAATCCTTTGCAAAATGACTTCAATTTGTACCACCGATCACTCATATACTGACTCTCACCTCTGTTTTCTGGGGATACTTTCACAAGCAGCATCCATTTCTTTACTGAGACATAGCTGGCAGAACTAAGGGGTTCAAAACTGCGGCAGCAGATCATGTAGGCGGAATAAAAAATTACTCCTTTCTTCTCATCTCTTTGAACCTGAATTTGCTTGCATTCAACAGCTCTAGTAAAATTCTGGGATTCTAAGATCTCCTTAGGAAGGTGTGATTCTGATTCTTGTAATACAATGAATGATATATCTGCGTTTTTCCAACAAAACATTTTGAAGAAATATCTTAAAATGTTTCTACCCTGAAACTTCACTATTTTGAAGCTTTGATTTTGAGAATGACATAAAAGCATGTAAGTTCTCAAATTAAAAGGGTAAGGAAATTCAAAATATTATTTGTCATTTATTTGAACTGGATAATTCATGGGAAAAAAAACCCTTTATGAAAACAACTGTGTTTAAGAGAAGGTTTAAAAAGCAATGATATACCTAAACATTTTTCAAAAATAATGTGTTTCTATATTTCACGCAAGTAAATTGAGGACAGCTAAACCTTAGCTACAGGATTTTAGAGTATAGTAATTTTAGCAATTCAGGAGAAACAAAGCAGTGTTTCGTACATTAAATTAAATGGTTTGGCAAATCTGTTGGTGAAAGGGGGAATTATCCACTTGAATAAAGTGCAAGATGAGTTCAGTTTCTGAGCAACCCTGTTCATGATTATTATTTATTTTTATAAGAATTCCATGGGATTATTTTTACTCCTATTCTGAAGGCTTAGATTCATTTTGAAAGAACATGACTTATAAAGAGACATATTATGGATATGTTATATATCTTTATTTTGGTGGTTTGAAGATTCTGAAGTAATTTGAATTCTGTAATTAGATGGAATTAGATAGCATCACCAAGTGCTGAGATTTCTTCTATTTCATCCTGTGAAACATCATTCTTAGCACTAGTCACATTTAGAAAAACTATTGCTGTCAGCTATGGATTGTGTGCTTTGCTTTCTCCTTGTCAGCAATAAGGAAGTATCCGAAGTTTGATGTTCAGGAATATCAGTTATCCATCAATTCCTTCTTGGTTTCTCTACATTAGCTGGTATTCAGTATTCCTCTGTTGGGAAGAGGCAGGAGACCTCCTTACCACTTTATGTGACACTAAACAAGTACACTGAATATTATCAAAGTTTTATTTCAGTCCCACATAGTAAATTATAACACATATTTGAAGACCAGACTTTTTCTTAAAGTTATTAAGCAGTTTTTTAAGTTAGACACACAGAATTGGTTAATCGTAATTCTTAATTCATGACACACAAATGATTCTTTATTATGAGTTTTCCCTTCTGTTTCTCCTTATGTCAGATTTAAAAGTCACTGGACTAATGAACTCTTTTGTAGGCTTCCTGGGATGTTTACCTGAAATTTGACCATGGACAAGCCCCTTTTTGTTCATCTCTCCTGAACAAAAGGCATTAGGAGTGTGGAAAGTCTTGGTTATTTAGAATAGTCCAAGAATAAAAGATGGTACCAGCCAGAGGGCTAAGAAACGAACGTGGTTAATAGCTGATTGTTACTTACTATTATTTTAAGGAGAAAATTAATGAACTTCTTGGAAACTGCTTCCCAAGTGACTAATGACTCATGGTGTTCTGATTCTTTATGGCCTTACTTAAAAGCACCTATGAACTCTTGTTCTGGCAAAAAGAAGGGAGTGTCCTCAGATCTTTGGCCAAGAAGTCACTTAAAGAGAGACCAAACCCAGCATCCAGAAGTCTTGACCAATCACTTACCGTGTCCACCCTTGCCCCTAAGTCCATAAGAGAGCGAGCGAGTGAGAGAGATGCACAGAGGAAAGGTCAGGTAGATGCATGCTCTCTATTTACTGGAGTTCAGCTGGAAAATCCTGAAGTGGTCTCCTAATGGACTCCATTGGCCCACAGAGAGCTATAAGAACTAGACACAAGTTTATAGCCTTTGTCTCCTCCTGTGCTTTCCTCCCAATTTTACTTCCCTCAAGGTGTTATTACCACGCTGGCAGCGAGGAAAGATGCACCTAGAGGAAAGTGCACCGATGGAAAAAAGGCCTAGAGAAGAGAGCTGGGCTCATCTACCAGCCCCTGATCCTTTCAATGTGGAGGCCCCTCCCAAGGCAGATGCAGCCCGGGGCTGTTGAACTGCACCTGCCACTGGGAACAAGCAAATATAAGGAGGCTGAAGCCTTAACGGAGCTGCAACTTTTGTCCACATCTCCCCAAAGAGTCACTCCCCATGGCCCAATGGCAGGGTTTCGATTAGACCATTCGAATGAGCACTTGGATGGATGGGTGTGGGGTGGTGGAGGAGTGTAAGGTGGCAGAAGGCCTCGTAAGCTTCTCCATCCAAGGTTTGTGACAGTTTAAGCTACTCTTTGAAACTTATTCTACAAATGTAGATCTAGCACTTCCGGGAGGAAATATGTATATACATATACGTAAACGAGATTTCTTAACATGGGCTCTGCTATTTTCCATGGCATAATGAGTAACTTTTAACAATTCAGTCCCAAAGAAGTAAACTTGAATGTTAGCAGAAATATAATTTGCTTTTCATTCATATTAAAATCCACTACTCTGTCTAAACTTAAAATAACTACAGCAATTATTTTATAATCACAAGCCAAATATGTGCCTTCCATTAAATGCCAGTTCTAACCGTAAATCCTTTCATCCCCCGCCTTTTCTCTTCCCGAAAAAGGGAATGGATTAAACATCTCTTAGGAGCAAAATGCATTTGCTTTGGACAAAAGGGAAATGCATTATTCATGTTATTTGGGAACTTGTCATTTTAATCATGTCTCTTATGGCATAAAATGTAAAAATAAAAAAGATTTTTTAGTCTTTTATAAGGTTTTGTAAAGTTTTTAATAATGATACTAAAAAAATGACATGAGTGTCCTCATGACACTGAAGTTTAATTTTAGATTAGAGACTTAACATTCTGTTAAAAATATTAAGGAAGCATATTTTCAATCGTATTTCTGCCCTTTTTTTTCAAAGATAAGGTAAATTCTGAGGACAAAGGTATTTGGAACTAACAGATTCTACCACCTATCTGTGTCTATTAAAAAGAATCTGTTGATCTGATTCTCCTTTACTTGACAGATTACTAATAAACTGCAGTTTGACCACTTGGAAGGTTGGTCCAAATTATTAGAGAAACTCTATACAGACACTGAGTTTGACAGATTTTGCAATAATTTGTGGCTTTGCCCACTTAGAGATGAGGAATTTAGTCATGTCTGTCTAATATTTGTTAAGGAAAGAGGATACTACACTAGACCTCAAAGCCTAAAGTTAGTATATCGTTTATTTGACTTGCTTCCTTTCTCTACATAGCGTATCTTTCTTTGCTTATATTTGTCTTGACTAATTGCCCAAAGAATTCTTGGCAATGGACAAACTGAGGAAGATGTCAGATATTCATATCTATTGCATTTCTAAACTTTGGTACACCCAGGAAAATTATCTGAAGTCTGTGTCCAGAATGAGGCCACAAAAGTTTGTGCGGGATTGTCCCCTCTTAGAATGTAAGAAAAGACACTTCTCAATTTGGTTATAATGGAAGGAATGTGGTATCAGCCTTTCTTACTTCTCACATTGAGGGGTGGGGTAAAATCTGGAGCTGGGAACCTGAAAGGTCCAGGTGCCCAGGCTGTATTCAGCCAAGCTGTTTAGAATACATCAAAGAAGGGTCAACATCTAATGAACAATCAAAATTATAGCAGATATATAGTGTGACTTTTACACTAAGTTTTTATAGCTATACCACTGTTCAGGTGTATAGAGGGCAATTACTCTGATTTGGGGGCCTGGTTCTGCTTCCTCTGTTTAGTTCCACCATTGGGCCCCTCCAAAAGGTGGGTGAGTCTCAGGGATAGGAAACCAAAGTCAGTTCAATCAAGCAAGTATGAAATGTTGTGCAAAGAATGCAGTTGTTGCCCAAAGACACTAACTCAGAATCTGCTGTTAGTGAGGATGTGACCAGCGAGGAAAGATACCAGGGGACCAGCATCTTTGCTACTCAGATTCACAAGCATCGTAGCAGGCCAGGGTGTATCCTAGCAAAGCCCCTCACTGTTACCATTAAGAAAGAACCTCAAACAATGATGTTTACATGTGTTAAAATTACTGCATATTTAAGAAATTAGCTAAATTACATCATTTCTTTAGAGGTAAGTTTCTAAGATCATGAAGTCAGGACTATTGGTAGCACTGTAAGTATGTCTGAGATTCTGCCCCTTGCCATTTTTGGTTTTTTCTATACTAGTTACCACTATCTGAAATTAACTGATAAATTTGTTTCTTTCTTAGCCCCTAGCTAAAATGCAAGCTACATGAGGACCCTCACTGTATTCGCCTTGTTCACTGCTATATCTCCAATGCACAGATCAGTGCTTAGCAAATGTTAGGTATTCCGTCAGTACTTGTGGAGTGAATGAGTAAGCAAAGACCAGCAGGTAGGTTTTCACCGTGAGGGGTCCATGACCGTATGACCGGTATACTTTCCTACAAAAAAGTGCAGCACGGTCTCTGTTGACCGCATGTTTTGTCTCGTTGTCTGCTGCAGCATTGGCCTTGAGGCTGCACCAAACATGACATTTGTATGGCAAATGTCTGCTGCCTGAGACTAATAAATGAAATATAGGTCAGTCAGAACCTAGAGACTTTGAAAGGCCAGAGATCTCTCCCCAGACCCATGTGTCTCTGTTTGAACAGAAAATGTCTGTTTAGTCCTATAAAATCTGATGAAAAAGTTTGAGCACAACTGAACAGTAAAATTGACAAGATGACAGTGATTCATTCAAGTGTTCTGCTTACAGAAAAGGGCTGAAAACTGTGCAAAAAAAACCCACAGGGTCTATAAATAGAACAATACAAAGCAGAACTTATTATGTCAGGTGCACATTAAGGATTTCCTCAGAGAACTGATCTAGTTTGTGGCTGGGGGTATGTACTGAGTTCCCCTCAAATAGCACCAGGCAGAACCAGCAGATTGCTTTGTGTGTTGAGTGCTATAGCTTTCATTAGCAATTCAGAGAAATGACAATCTGTTATGTTTGAACTTCTCTCACACCTTACTAAATATGACTGAAATACAATACAGTGGTCCATCTGCAGCACGTGATTTTTAAACAATAATTCTTCCAATATGCAATTTAGGGAAAATCTTTTTGTGGTGCAGTAGTACTGTGCTTTGATATTTCCCGAGCCCTCCGTGTTACAGGAGGGGGAGCACTTGGTCAATGCCATGTTCCAGGTACACACATTAATCAGACAGAGTGACTCTCCCAGTGTCTGAGACAGCTTTTACAAGAAGACTCAGGGATATGTGCAAAATAGCTACAAGAAAAAAGTCTTTTCCTTCTACTGCTTTTGCACTGAAGAAAAATGCATTCTCCTACTCTCCAGGTCTGGTCGACTGTCAATGTAGGGTTTTAAAATTAAGTGACTTTAGAGAATTAGGCTGGGTGAAAGTTGTATTGCTTGATTGGCACTGGGAAAAGTGAAGAAGCGTCTTACATAGTTTAATGTAGAATAGAATAGCTAAGCCTATAAATACTCTTCTCTTATCCTTAAGTGACTTAGCTTCTCAAATATCAGTCACTCACATGTCATCTTCATAATTTTTGTTATACATGTGCTCACCTGGACTATAATTAAGATGATTTTTAGGTAAATTTTAATCCATTCACTTTTTACTTAGCTTTATCTTAAGCTTTAATATCTGTGATTTGACATGCGAATTATATTTTTCTAACATACATTTAAAATTTTTCTAACTCTGAAAATTAAAAATCTAATGTTTACGTGTCCCCTCAAATCATCTTGCATCCATCAGTGTTTATACGCACCATCCTTTGGGAAACACAGACTTGGAATGAGATTCTTCTCAGAAGAAATGACTTTGACAACCCCCAAACTGCACTTTGTCCATACATGGATAAGTGGGTGTTGATTTATAGTGTGGAAATAAGTCATTTGAATGGGAGCGAAAGGCATCTGGGTCCTCCGCCGACAAATGACAAGAAACACTAAAGGAGAAAGAAGAGGTTGAACAATATTAAACCAAAATTTAGGGAATAAAAAGAATGAAATGATCATCAGAGTAACCTCATCCAGAGAGAAAGAAGGTGGGAGAGGAGAGAGCTATGGATAATTATAAAAGTACTAGCTGCCATTCATTGCATGTTTGGTTCCAAGGACTAGCCATTTTTATAAAAATCATTTTATTTCTTCCTCAACACCACCAGGAAATAAGTTTTGTGAGTTCCCCTCTCACAGTTGAGCAAACTGAAGTTCTGAAGGCTATAGTCACTTGTCTAAGGTCACAGGACTAGCGGAGCTTCCATAAACCCTAGAAAAATATGAATTCTGACCAGAGTCCTGAGAATGAGTGAAGGGAGAAGGTAGTAGAGAGAATCCTTACTGAGAATGAGATGGGAAGACTTGTAGAGGCCGATCGAGTCTCTGCTCAGAAGTATCCAGAAAGTGTGAGGTGAGCAGGAGCCTCTGGGTGTGGGTGATCTCTGTCCATCCACACTGCATAGCCATCTCAGTCCTCACTGGTGGGTACCCGTGAGTAGAGGTGGGGTCGTGGGACTCATACCATGACCTCTCTAGGTGACCGAGGGCTAGGAGGCCAAGTAGCAGTGCTCCAGGCTGTGCTGTACTTTAGTCTGCACATTTATGATTTTCAGAGGCTTCAAGGAAAAAAAAATTAAAATTGTCCAAGCAGGCTTTTAAATACTTACTCTTTAACTGGTAACACCGTAACTATATGCTTTATGTTTCCCTTTTAAGACTGGGGAATAATGCAAAGATTTAAAATAACACTGCATAAATGAAATGAGTCACTGTGTTCTGTGGCAGAGCATTTACCCTCGCAAAGAGGTTTCTCAAGTCAGTTCATAATATACGTCTCCCATTTTCGTAGTCAGTCTTTATTCGCTGACTCTGATAATAAATATCTATCTGTATAAAATATATATAAAATATGATATACATAAATTTGATATATATATAAATTCTTTTAAAATCAAATATTTTTACACATTTTTAAAACCTGTTATGGAGCTAGATATTAAACAGATGTTGTAATGATGACCCCTCCAAAATTTGGGTGGAAATACTTTACAGCACCTGGCAAATGTCTTTGTTCTCTTAGGAGTTTGCACGCACCCTGGAGCTTTCCTGCCCTCTGCATGGGATGTAGACCACTTGCACATTGATTCCGTGCCTGTCACCAGGGCACATTTCTCTGCAGTGCTCCTTTTTCCTCCAGCCAATCCTTTGCTTATTCCCAAAGTCCATCATAACTAAAATGATCTTTTCTCATTTTTTATTCCAAATGTTCCTCTAAACTAACCCTCGTAGTCATTCAACGTGTAATTATCCAGCAGTTCCTTGTTGAGCACCTGCTGTGTGCCAGGTACTGGTCCAGCTGCTAGGAACATAGACGTGAACAGGCCTGCTAGCCTCTGTCCTCCTGGAGCTGGCATGCTAGTAGGGGAGACAGACACTCAGCAAACAGGGAATGTCTAATGTAAGGTTGGGCTACACTGAGTACAATTAAGGGGAATAAACTAGTGTAAGGAGTAGAGTGGTGGGGGCAGAAAGTCATGGGCTCTGTGTTCAAAGAGAAAGTCAAAAAGCTGGGCGCGGTGGCTCATGCCTGTAATCCCAGCACTCTGGGAGGCTGAGGCGGGAGGATCGCTCAAGGTCAGGAGTTCGAAACCAGCGTGAGCAAGAGCGAGACCTCGTCTCTACTAAAAATAAAAAGAAATTAATTGGCCAACTAAAAATATATAGAAAAAATTAACTGGGCATGGTGGCGTATGCCTGTAGTCCCAGCTACTCGGGAGGCTGAGGCAGGAGGATCGCTTGAGCCCAGGAGTTTGAGGTTGCTGTGAGCTAGGCTGACGCCATGGCACTCTATCTAGCCCGGGCAAAAGAGTGAGACTCTGTCTCAAAAAAAAAAAAAAAAGGAAAGTCAAGGATGGCTGCTATCAAGAAGTAACATTTGAGTGAGCCTGAAGTGAGTGGGCAACCATGTAATAATTTGGAGGAAGAAGATTCAAGGCCAAAAGAAGAGCAAGTGCAAAGTCCTGAGGTCAGAACAAGCTTGGCTTGCTGGAGAAGCTGAGAGAAAGCCAGCATGGCCAGCCAGGGGAAGCAGGGCTGAGAGTGGAAAGAGATCAGATTGGAGGAAGAGGCACGGGGATAGGTCCTGTAGAGCCTGTAGGCCACGGTAAGAGTTTGGATTTGATTCTGAGTGTGACAAGAAGCCATCACAGGGGTTGGGCAGTTGAGATATTGATGTGATTTGGTTTTTGTTTGTTTATCTTAATTTCTCTAGAAGCTCTACAGAAAATAGACCTTAAGGAGACAAGAATGGAGACAAGAAAAGCAGTTAGCAGGCTGCTGCAGTATTTCAGGCAAGAAATGATGGTGGGTAGACAAGGATGATGGAGGTGGAGGTGGTGAAAAATGGTCAGATTTTGAGGAAAGAACCCGAAGAGCCTCCTGACAAGTGGGATGTGGGATGAGAGAGGAAAGGAGGAGTTTAGGATGATTTCGAGGTTTTCGCTTTTAACAACTGAGCACATATTAATGACATTTACTGAGATAGAGAATTACTGAGGAAGAAATGGATTGGTGGAAGGGGGAATGGGAAGCTCAGAAGAGAGCTCAGTTGGAGAAATAAATTTTGAAGCCATCAGTTTGTAGAGGGTATTTACACCATTGGGGGTGGTTGATAGATCATCTACGTGGTGACGAGGTCCTAGGTCTGAGCCCGGGACATACCAACCCCCAGGGGGTGGCAGGGAAGGAAGATTCAGCAGAAGACATGAAGACACAGAGGCAGTTAGGCAGAACGAGAACCAGTAGAGTCTGGTACCCCGGAATCTGAGTTAAGTGCCATGTGTCATGAAGGAGGGAGCGAAAGACTGAGTCAAATATCAGTGACAAGATCAGTGCGATGAGGACTGAGAATTGGTGTGATTCTGTAAGAAGGGAGTTGTTAGTGACCCTGAGCAGAAGAGCTTCAGTGAAAAGGTAGGTGTGAAAGCCTGATTTATGTAAGTTGAGATGAGCATAGGAGTAAACAGAGGCAGAGGATGTAGACAGCCCTTTCAAAGAGTTTCTCTATCAAGGGGAACAGAGAAATGGGAGAGTAGTCTAAGAGGACATATGATCTAGGGAGGACTTTAAAAATATAGATAGATACATAGATACATAGATAGACAGATATAGATAGGAAAGGATATAGCATGTTTGTGTGCTGATGTGGTTGAGCTGGAAGAGGGGAAGAAAGTGATGCAGGAGGGAGGGGACAGAAAAGCAAAAGCAGGGTCTTTGGAGAGGCGGGGGCAGGGAGGGAGGGCGGAGTACAAGGGCACAAAGGCAGGAGGGTGGTAGAGTTCCTGCCGTGATTTGTGAGTCCTCTTCTGACTGCTCCCTGGTTTTTTAGTGAAATAAGAGGTGAGGTCGTCCACAGAAGAGTATGGACAAGAAGAGGATGTTAAAGGCTTGTGGAGAGAGGAGGAGGTGTCATTTCCAAGACTGGGAGAGTGGATTCCCTAGGGCGGTGTCAAAGGGATATTCCTAACTAAATATAACCACCTGCTCTCTCACAAACCTCCTTCGCTCAAAAAGAGATAAAACAAACATGAGCTGCTAATGCTGATGCCCACGTCACGCATCACGTGTCACGTCATATTCCACTTTCCCTGGGTGCTCTCCTATAACTCCCTTCCATAATCATTTCTTTTTCCAAACACCCAGAATATTTTGAGGTTTCTATTGAAGTTTTCCGCAGTTTAGCTCATCCTGTTTCAAGTTGTTCTCCAATTGTTTTCCTGGATTCTAGGCTTATCCCTAATTTAAGACACTATCCCCTTAAATTCAAGAACGAGTTTATTAAAAATTCTCCCATAAAGTTTTGCCCAGTAGGGTTCATAGCTGGGTGCAGCCCACGTTTGCTGGATAGAAGAGTCTCCTTTCATCACTTAACATAGGATCCCATCCCTGTAATGTGTCAGCGCTTACAAAATGATGAGACAGAGTGGAACTCGTAGTAGTGTTCTTACTGATCTTTCTCTAATAAACCCCTACATCCACCCGACACACATGCACGCGTGCACATACACACATTTTCCCTCTGTGTTCTGCTTTCAATATTGGAACCTCCACATCTAACTTCTGCTTCAGTATTTTTAGAGACAGAAAACTTACTGTATTACAAGGTAGCCCCCACTCTTTTACATCTCTGTTTGTTAAGTATTCCTTATGCTGATGGGCTGAACTTTCCCACTGTGGAACTCTACCCACTGGCTCTTCTCATTCTTCCAAACTTCCCCAAAGTCAGTCGTTCAGATACTTGAATACACCTATCATCTCTTCCCTGAGTTGTTGTTGTTTTTAAACTAGGTAAAACATGTTCCTTCCTTCAGTCCTGCCTTATGTGACATGTTTTCCAAACCCAGCTAGTCCTTCTCCGCTTTGTCAATACTCTTCAGCACGTGGCAGCCAAAACTGAGCACTTCCCTCAGCTGTGGTCTGCAAAGAACAGAGTACGAGAAAACCATCACCTCCCCTGATCTGGATGTAAAACTCAATGAATGCAGATTAAAATTATACTTTTTAATAAAATGATGATGTTTGCTTATATTGAACTTGCTGTCGACTAAAACTTAGAGGCTGTGATTTCTCATGAATTGCTCTTAACAGCACTCTGGGTCATGCTGGGCAACACTGTATCCTTTCAGTTGTCTGCACATTTTGTTTCTATTATATTCAGGTAGTAATATTTGAGAAGAAGAGAGGAAGAAGAATACTAACAATTGCTGGGCATCTGGCATGTACCAGAAATAATTCAGTCTTATTTATTAAGAAAAAAGACCTAACAGGTCACGGACAAGTAACAGGCCATGGCCCAGGGGTTGGAGACCGAAGGACTAGAGAACTTGTAAAAATTCTCTAGTCCTCCCTAACACCTCCTGTTAGCTACAGTTCTTCCATGACACCATTGTCCATAATCTAATAAAGTATATCCAGGAATTATCCTTTGTAGGAGGCCAGATGAAGGTGGTTGTAATTATGGTGACAAGAACTCCCCTTCTGCTCTTCAGACACAAAGAATAAAGGGAAGAAAATATTAGGAGTGTGTAAAAAATGAAATCGCAAATATTAAAAATGCTGATTATATCAAGTATTATCAAGGATATAATAAAATAGAAATACTCGTATACCGTTGATAGAAGTGTAAACTTTTTGGAAGACACATTGGTAACATCAATAAAAATGTTTTAAAATGTATATGCTTTTTCCAACATTTCTGGGAATGTATCCTTTAGTTATTCTCACACTTGTGCACAAAGGGGTAATTATACTTGCCTACTTACAAGGTGTGGTGGTTTTTGAGAATCATCCCAAATTGATAAAGAAATGCTTTGAAAAAAATATAAGTAGCCACCAACAACCACTGTTAACATCACTCACTGCCTCTGAGGGAGCACATCAGGTGGCTTTGGAGGAGGACACCGTTGGAATAAAAAGGGACCTCTCCCAACTCTGATGTCTCACTGTTGAAAAGTGGGAACTGAGTGTCCCTCCGATCAGCTATAAGTGGACATGCGGGGTGGAGGACTGGGGAAAGTGGGCAGGACTGGGGATAAAATATGCCAGCAAATCAGAGATGTCCACTGAAGCTTGGTAATGAAATATTGCAAACAACCTAAAATATATATCAGTAGAGAAGTAGTCAAGCAAATTGGGATGCCAGCGTTCTAAGAAAGATTACAAAACTGTTAAAAGTATGAGGTAGACCTATAGGTCATGCCGTGAAAAGATCTCCAAGACATATTGTTATGTTGGAAAACAGCAAGTCGTCTTGTGTTGCTCAATCCAATTTAGGTTCAATGTTAGTATCTGAAAAGATAGTGGAAGGTCAGGCACAAACTTTGGCAGTGGTTTCCTCTGAGATGGGAAAAGAAGTAGAGGGAGAGTGTGGAAGGGTGCTGATTTGTTTTCGATGTTTGTCTTCTCCAAATCTCATGCAGAAATTTGATCCCCAGTGTTGGAGGTGGGGCCTGGTGGGAGGTGTTTGGGTCATGAGGGCGGATCCCTCATGAATGGCTTGAATGACTGAGTTCTCCCTGTATTAGTTCAAGTGAGAGCTGGTTGTTTAAAAGAGTCTGGCAACGCCTCCTTCCTCTCTTGCTCCTGCTCTAGCCGTGTGACACACCTGCTTCTTTTTCCTTCTGCTTTGATTGGAAGCTTCCCGAACCCCTCACCAGAAGCAGATGCGCAATGTTTTTCTTTTCTTTTCTCTCTCTCTCTCTCTTTTTTAAGAGACAAGGTCTCATTCTGTTGCCCCAGGTAGAGTGCAGTGGCATTGTCATAGCTCACTGCAACCTCAAACTCCTGGGATCAGGCAATCCTCCTGCCTCAGCCTCCCCAGGGAGGCTGAGCCTCGTTAATTTTTTACTTTTTTGCAGAGACTGGTCTCAAACTTCTAGACTCAAGTGATCCTCCCTCCTTGGCCTCCCAAAGTCCTAGGATTAAAGACATGAACCACTGTACCCAGCCAGGTGCAATGTTTTCTATAAAACATGCAGAACCATGAGCCAAATGAACCAATTTTCTTTATAAATTACCCAGCCCCCGGTATTCCTTTATAATAGCACAAAACGGTCTAGCACAAGTGCCCTCAGGATTTGTCCCAGATACTTCTCTATCATTGGAATCTTATACTAAAATGTATTTGTTTATTACCTGGGTAACTTTTTTAGCTATTATAATGACAAGAAGGAATATCAGTGGATGGGCTATGTCTGTCAGAATCATATTTTGCAGAGGGCATCCCAGCCCTGCAGAGGGAGAAAAGGATGAGGAAGCATTTCTGCCAGTTGATGCCACATGGAGCCAACAAGTTTATAAATATTTATGCATGTGTCAAGAAGACCATTTGCAAAGACAACAACAAAAATTTGATGGCCTCACCATTCATATGAGAAATGAGAAAATGGCTGGGCATGGTGGCTCACACCTGTAATCCTAGCACTTTGGGAGGCCGAGGTGGGAGGATCACTTGAGGTCAGGAGTTTGAGACCAACCTAAGCAACATAGCGAGACCCCGTCTCTACAAAAAATAGAAAAAGGCATGGTAGTGCACGCCTGTAGTCCCAGCTACTCTTCAGAGGCTGAGGTAGGAAAATTGCTTGAGCCCAGGAGTTTGAGGTTGCAGTGAGCTGTGATGATGCCACTGCATTCTAGCCTGGATGACAGAGCAAGACCCTGTCTAAAAAAAAAAAAAAAAAAAGAAAGAAAGAAGAAAGAAATGAGAAAATAGATGAATGAAACAAAAATGACCAATGGTTTTCAAATATTTCAGGTCATGTGGGAAAGGGGTCAACGTGTTTTCCGTGATCTTAGAGGCAGAACTAGAACTCCTGTGCCCGAGGGCTCCAACCAGCATTTCCCACTGGCTGAGGGGGCCACAGAGGCATTTTGTTTGGCCAGTGAGTACTGTGGGGCGACACCTGTGGCTCTTCACCTGTCTCGTGTCCACACCCCGCACATGTGTGTCCCTCATAGACTGCTCCATTCAGTTTATCTGACTGGCCCCTGCATTTGGCTGTTTAACTCGTGCTATTAGGGTAAGTTATAGGAAATCAGATTTGGAAGCTACTTAAGTAGAACTTTCTAAAAAGCCCAGAAAGGCAGCATACCGGACTGACTAGGAAGACAGGCTCTGCGGCGAGCCTGCCTTATTTGAATGCCAGCCTTGCCACCTACTACCGTGTGGAGTTAATCTGCTGATTGCTTAAGTTTCACGCTTCAGGTTTCCCATTGTGTGAACTGAGAGTGTAATGAGGATTATATGAGGTAATATGCATACAGCATCTATATTAGTTATCTATTGCTGTATAACACTAGTACCAAAAATTTAGCAGCTTAAAACAATGCACAATTATCATGTCACAGTTTCTGTGAGGCAGGATTCTAGGCACGGCTTATCTGGTCCTCTTTAGGTCTCACAAAGCTACAATTCAGGAGCCAGGTAGGGCTGCAGTCTCAGCTGAGGCTTGACTGGGGAAGGGTCTGCTTCCAAGCTCACTCAGGTTGTGGGTAGAATTCAGTTCAGGGCATCTGTTTCCTGCTGGCTGTGAGCCAGCAGCTTCCTTCAGCCCTAGCGTGGCTGCCTGCGGCCTCAAATCCTGCAAGGGAGGGGACATCTCCAGCACAGTGGGCGCTACAGTCTTATGTGTGTAATCACATACACATGACAACACATATCTGGAACCTTTGCCATATTCTACAGGTTAGATGCAAGTCACAGGTCATGCCCACACTCAGGAGGGACATCACAAGGGCATTGAGCATCACACTTAGAGAGCATGAGGACGGCGTGGAGCCTGTGCTCCCTGGCACACAAAGCAGGCCTGGTACCTATGACATGCTCAGGGAGTATTGGTTATTATCCATTGACCCTGCCTGAAGAAGGCATGGGTGGCTTCCTGAGAAGATGAGTTTCTCACGCTGGGGGTATTCAGACAGGTACTGGATGGTGGTTGTCAGCACAGAGTAAAGAAGACCAAAGGGATGTAGGTCTTGAGTCAGATATCCCTGAAGGTCACCTGCGATTCAGTTGCCAGGCAAGGGGAACCAATGGCCCCCACCTCCTTCAGTCTCTACCAGCATCTTCCTGGGTTCATCGCTACTTTCTTTTTGCATGCTACTTTCTTTTTTCATTTTTACCTGATTTCATTTGTGTAAAAATGAAAGCTAGAGCATCCTCTGTGATTTTGTCTGAGAGTTCTAAGAGTTCCCCTGGTCCCTCATGGAACAGCCATTCTTGGGGTTGGGGTGGGAAGGAAGGAAAGAAATACATTTTACCTCTACTACAACTTGCAGGCTTGTCTCATCCTAAGGAAAGGGGGCCCAGGCTCTGCTCATTCCTTCTTTGTCTCTTAAAATCCTAACTGGGTTTGTGTTCCCAGACTGCACTCGGTAAAGGCCCCCAGCATTTCCCAGGAAAGGGCGAAATGATGAACTGGCCTCTAGGCTCTTGCTAAACCTTGCTGCTGACATATGAAGGTTTTTACCTGTGTGATTCACTTCTCAGTTCATTCCTGTACCTCTGCTGTTTGTATAGAGGCCCGGTGAATAGAAACTTCCCATTGAGTAGCCCAGCCCTGGAAGAGAACTGATAAGGCAGTTTTATGGATGGCAGCACAGAATCCAGAAATGTGTTTTTTATGCCTGAGAAATTATTGACTTAAAACATATGTTGCCTTGCATATTGATTTTGTAAGTGCATGTGCCAGCTCTATTTCTGCATTCAGCCTCTCAAAAATGTGACCAAAAAACCATACATGCCTCACCCAAATATACCGTGTCATGCCCATGCCTAGTTCCTGGCCCTGTTGTGCTGGGGAGTATAAATGGGAATGAGTGAGGAATTCAAACTCTACAGCCGTGCTAGTAACTAAATATTAGAAATACAATAACCATGAAGCATCCATGTTATTTCTTTAATTTTAGCAATTTCCCAGTGGAGTATTAAGGTGTTAATTGCCTCTGCACTTCTTTAGTTGACAGATATGTCCTTTTCACCTAGGTAAGAGAAGCAATTATTGTAATGCTCTCATGGGCTTGGTGAGATATTCTTTAATGACTTTTAAAGGCATTGATAGGGCATTGTGCTTTTAAAGGGAAACCGTCCTCTGTTCTGTTTGTGCTTGATACCAACAGTGGATATTGTATTCAGACCACATGAAGAATCTATGAAAGGAAAATATGCAATGAAAAAAATAAAGACAATAGTAATATATTTGCAGGAAATATGTATCCAGATTTCAGATATGAGAAAAATACGTTTCTATGTGTGCATATATCACTGAGTTTAACAAAGATTAAACAAAACAAAAAGAGAGTGAGCCTTTTTCTTTAGATACTCAGCAAGGATTATTTCTCTGGAATTTCAACACAAAGTTGTTATTCTCTAGAACTGGTGGGGCCTCACAAATAAGGGTTTGGCAGGTCACGTAATACAAATCGGAAAATATTCTTTCACCCATTGAGTGACAGTGACTTTCACAGTCCACTTGAACTACAATTTGTTTTAATATTTCATATTTGCATTCAAAAAGTAAAAGAAAAAGTCTTAAACTTTTAATTAGAATTCAGATCTCTTTTTGATAAGAGTCACTTTGGCAACATGCTCAAGCCAAAACTCTTGATCCATCTTAACCAAAGTAATATTGTGGAAAGGAAATTGAATTTAGGATTAGAACACATGATTTAAGTTCTAGCAAAATGATTTGCCTGATATGTGTCCTTAGGTAAGTTATCTAACCTCAAAAATCTTTAGATACTTTTTATCTTTAGGAGTCTGGGTTTCTGTGAAAATCAAGTATATGTGACTCTACTAGCCAACTTAAATGTTATACAGATATAAAATTATATTATCAGAGGAAGATCTAGGTATTCAGGTTTCTAAAACATATTACTGCAATTTGAGTAGAGGAGCTCTTTATAAAAAAGAATACAAAAATTGTTTTCCAAATTTAACAAAACCATACTATAATGTAGATACATTGCTAGGCTCCCTCTTAAGACTCTGGAAGAAGCCTGTGCCAGCAAAGGTCCCAGGAATTTAAGACTCAGTAGCTTAACCTCTGCGTTAGTGTTACGGACTTATGGAAATGGCTATACCTGCTGCCTGGCAGGGCTTCATACTTGTTTTTTAGCAGTAGAAACCTCCTTTCAAAATCTTACATGGAGGAAAGAGAGTGAAAACTGACAAGAGTAGCTGAAGGTGGGACCCAGGGCTTAGGGCTATGCCTGTTTGGCTCCGTCTTCCTTCAGTACCTTTAGAATTTCAATTGAGAGTGGAATTTGGAAGAACATACTGTATTCATTTATCCTATGATCCACTTCCCCCTCGCACAGACACACACACACACACACATTTTAACAACTGTAAAACTGGATTGCATCTTACAGTTGTTCTTAGACCTGTAGAAGTTGTGATGTCGTCATTATTGCCTGTGCATGCTCTTACTTGGTTGCAATTCCTGGTAATATGATTGGATAAATGTAACTCCTTGAAGTTTCCGGAAATAAACCATTAAGGTCTATTTGAGGAAGGAATATGCATTGTTATCTGAAATGTTCTATTGATACTTTCCCATAGGATCAAAAAAGCAGAAGTACCGAAACTTGCCAAGTGAGGATCCCATAGAAGTGGGAAAAGGGTGATACTAAAGAGTAGTCCCCACCTCTCTGCCTTGGAGTCTATAGAGGGTGGGTGCCTTGGTGAATGACTTTCTTGCTGGCCACCTGTGGAGTGAATAGACCCTGTGGGTCTGGGAGAAGGGCCAGCTCTCAACCCTGAGTTCCCAGGGCTCTGCTGCCCGCCTGGGGCCAGGCTGTGGATTTAAATGTCATGCTCTCCCTGCCCCCTTCCCACTGCCTTCTGGGAGCTTGAATTTAGAATTTCTTCCTAGAGTCCAAGACTGATAAGAAACTTGTAGAGGCTGATGCTTACCTACAAATCTTAATAGGACAGTTAAAGCTTTTTGATGACAAGCTTCAAAGCTGCAAAGATGATGAACAGAGAAAGAAAATTGAAACTCTCGACGAGACAACAAATAGCATGGTAGAATCAATGAAACACTGCAATGTATTGCTGCAGATTGCTAAAGACCAGAGTAATGCTGAGAAGTACACAGATGGAATTATAAGTACTATTAATCTTGTAGATGCAATATGTCAACACAGTCCCTTGGAACCTGTGGTCAGCACAATGCCTTCCCAGGCTGTCTTACCTCCAGAACCTGCTTGGTTGTATAATTCAGAGCAGAATCCATCTTCCCTACCGGTTGGACCTGTGTTTGCCACCTTAGGACATTATCAGACTCTAAGACCAAACAGTACAGGAAGTGAGCATTTACCACCTAGTAGCAGTCTAACTTCCCCAAACTCTGTCAACATGTCTCCAAATACAGTCCCAGAGTTCTCTTTATTCTAGCAATGAAGATGAATTCTGTGTCGCTGATGAATTTCCTCAAAGTGGCTCATTCCCAAAGTGCTTAATAGATTCTTCTGGATCTGCCTCAGTCTTGATACACAGCAGCTCAGAAAACAGTCTAAATTGCCCGAATACCACAGAATCACTTAATTCTTTCGTGTCCAATGGAACAAGTGATGCTGACCTTTTTGATTCACATGGCCATAGAGACGATGAGGGGAGGCAGGACTCGTGGAGCAGCACATGAAACTTGTTGTGCACCTCTTGTCACAGGTTAGGCTCGGAATGGATCTTACTAAGGTAGTTCTTCCAAGGTTTATTCTTTTTTTTTTTTCTTTTTTTTTTTTTGAGACAGAGTCTCACTCTGCTGCCCGGGCTAGAGTGTCATGGTGTCAGCCTAGCTCACAGCAACCTCAAACTCCTGGGCTCAAGCGATCCTCCTGTCTCAGCCTCCCGAGTAGCTGGGACTACAGGCATGAGCCACCATGCCCGGCTAATTTTTTCTATATATTTTTAATTGTCCAATTAATTTCTTTCTATTTTTAGTAGAGACGGGGTCTCACTCTTGCTCAGGCTGGTTTCGAACTCCTGACCTTGAGCGATCCGCCCACCTCGGCCTCCCAGAGTGCTAGGATTACAAGCGTGAGCCACCATGCCCAGCCTC
>CAUYRT010064506.1:0-12568 GCA_963574885.1 Lepilemur ruficaudatus
TGGCTGGGACTACAGGCATGTGCCACCATGCCCGGCTAATGTTTTCTATATATTTTTAGTTGGCCAATTAATTTGTTTCTATTTTTAGTAGAGATGGGGTCTCACTCTTGCTCAGGCTGGTTTCAAACTCCTGACCTTGAGCAATCCGCCCGCCTCGGCCTCCCAGAGTGCTAGGATTACAGGCGTGAGCCACCGCGCCCAGCCTAAAATCATTAATTTAGTTCTTAATGTCTTTAGTTCTTAGACAATTACAAAAATGGCTCTTGGTGAATGGGGACGGGAAGGCCCTCTGATTGAGGAGCATACCAGCAAGTGATGCGTCCTTCCTTTGGAAGGGAGAAAAAGGAAAGATACTAATGTTCGTGAAGTACCTGCTATGGGCCAAGCACCTTGCCATTTGATTGGCATAGTTCTCTTAATTAAATCTTACCATAACCCACAATGGTGCTTCCACTTGTTCCTGTTTCATGAATGAGCTCACATAAACCTAGGTTACTAGGTGAAGTAACCTGTCTATGGTCACAAGACAAAGCAAATGTCAGAGGTGAAATTTGAACCCAAGTCTGTTGGTCATCAAAGTCCATGCTCTTTCCATATCAGACTATGTTCCGGATATGTCTATTTTTATCTTTTGACCTCCCTTGACCACAGTGTGACTAACACCCCTCACCTGCGATGCCCAAGCACACCCTTCCCCGCACATGCACGTCTTGCCTGTCTCATCCTCCTTACTCCTCTACCCCACCTCTTTCACCTGGGGTGGGTCATTTGATGAATCTTCTTCTTCCTCACTGTGATCATTAGACTGATTTCTAGCCCTTGATTAGGCTGGAGGGACCAGGTGTGCTGATGAGGGTTCTGAATCACAGCACTAATGTACCACATCATTTATTCATCTACACTGAGCTGTAGACCAGATATGCATCAAGAGAAAGCTGTGCCTCCTTGTTGTAAAACCCATATGAGCTTGCAGAGCACAGGCAGTATAAATTATGAGGCAAGAAGCAAGGCTGCCCTTTGAACAGGTGCTGCAGCTGAGCCATGGGGAAATTACATGAAGATACTGAACTTACCCAGAAGACAGTGGGTGTCCCCAAGGAGGTGAGTAGGAGCTTTGGGGTCAGTCCAGAGCTCACTCCCAGGTCCACTGTCTGGGTTCATATCATCACACTGAGAAAGATAGATCTGGCTTGTAATTCGCACAGAAGTAAATGGTTTTTTTGTGTGTGTTGCTATCTTTCACTTATTCATTTAATCATTCATTCATTCCTTCAGCAAGTATTGGGACTGTGTTGTGTGAAGACACTGATAGGTGCTGAGCTTACCCTAGTAAACCAGACAAGGAACCAGCGCTTGTATTCAGAGCTAACAGTTGAGATGCCGCATTTTCCCAACATTTCAGCATAACTGTGATTGCTATAGCT
This sequence comes from Lepilemur ruficaudatus, assembly GCA_963574885.1. Taxonomy (NCBI): domain Eukaryota; kingdom Metazoa; phylum Chordata; class Mammalia; order Primates; family Lepilemuridae; genus Lepilemur; species Lepilemur ruficaudatus. Next base: position 1,425 of record CAUYRT010064506.1, read on the forward strand.
CCCCCCTCCGTATAATGAGAGCTACTGTAGTGTGTTACAACCCTCTGGGCAAGGATGACAAATTAGCAAATCTGGTCCATATGTCATCAGCCAATCTCTGACATACACCTGGTAGTGCCAGGGTCCCATATTGTTTTGAGCCACACGGGCCACTTGGCTCTCTTTTCTCTGTAGCCAATTTGATCAACCTACCATTTCTATTCTCTGAAGCAAGAGTCAAAGCTCCCCTTCCTAGAAGCCCAGACACTGTTCAGGCATGACTTGATATCCATACCTCCAAAGGAGGCCATGTCGTGCAGCAGAAGGCACCAAGCTCTGAAATAAGATCTATTTGGGGTGCATCTGGACCTGCTATATACTAGCAGGTGATGGGGGACAATTCTTAGGCACAGAGCCTCAGTTACTTCCCCTATAGAAGGGGGATGTCAATGTCTTGTCCTTGAGGTCTTCTGGGAGGATTGAATGAGATAATGCATATGAAGCTCTGGGCATTCAATTAATATTAGTTTTCCATACCCCAAACAATTGCTCAGTCTCACATCAGTTCTAGGAAAGCACGTTTGGAAATATGTGATGCATGGTATAAAAATCCTCTTGAACTGGATTCGATTTATTCTCTAGCCTTGTGCATAGACAGTGAGTGGTTATACCTGTCCCGGTGTATTGTACAGGGCTAACTTGACCACCACTGGGAATTCTGGAGGGCTGAGGTCACGGCTGATTTATTCTTAAATCTCTCAAGCCTAACTCAGTTCTGGCCTGCCATGCGGTAGGCACTTAATAAATGTTTGTTAAATTAAAGAATATCTCACTAGCAGACCACTACTGCCGTATGCCAAGCACTTCAATGACTTTATAATGATATTTGAATCTCTTTACTGTCAGATTAGATCCTAACTCCTGTGTCTCCTTTATTTCCAGAACTGTTATCTCTTAGAAAATAACAATTTAGAAAGACTTCGTATTAAGAATTCCATGGAAAACTGCTTGACTGTCTTGGGTTTTAGCCATTTGACTGTATAGCTAAAAGTGATACTATGTCATCTTGCAGCTTGCTGGGAAAACCCAGAAGGCTAATACTTGATTATAAAATCAAGTTTGCCACAGTTGCAAGAGAGCTTGTGTCAGCAGAGTTTCTTTAATGAGAAGGTAATTTTAACTAAAATATCTGCATTATTTTGTTTACTTGAGGTCTAAATGTGCGACTGTTTCTTCATGCTTCATTCAGTCACATTAAATCCTTACTATAAACACATTATTCAAACAAAGCACTTTTTATTTAGTCAATTTCAAGTGCCAGAAAATAAGGATTGTTCCATTACTCCTACTTTAGGAATGAAAAAAACTGAGGCTGAGATTAAAACGAACATAGGTCAAAGAAAAGCCCGTAAACCAAAACAACACTGTGTGGGACTGACTAGGGGAATGACCAGTGTAAATTAATAAAAAGTCTCAATATGTATTATAAAAAATATAATATTATTTGCAATTATATAAAATTATTCAGACAAAAGCAATTCCTTGATATGGTCTAGATTAGAAATTATTTGGCAATCAGAAAAAGGTGTTTAAAATTAATTTGCTTATAAGCAACATCGATCTTACAATGAAACAGTCACTATGTCATTAAATGTGTAGATAAGCTAAGCTGCTGAGGTTCTCCCCCATATAGAAATTAGGGATAGGGCGGAAATAACTGATTAATGATTATAGCAAATATTGAAATAATAATGGGAGAGTATTATGATGACCTTAGTCCAGACACATGATTTCAGCTTTGTCCAGCCTTGCTGCTTTGGTATGAAGTTCCTGATATGGTCTGTGTACAAGGAAGTCAAACGAGGTCACAGTAACTCTTTACTACTTGGGACTTTGGTCTAGTAAATTAAGCTGGACAACAAGAAGGGCTGCTTTGTTCCTGGGCTATATAGGATTTAATAGCCCAGAAGGAAAATGATGCAAGACCAGTTTTTCCTACTTTCCTCAAGCCCAAACCAGAGCTTACTATCTTTCTTGCTAGCTGGAGGAAAGACCACTCAAAACAAATTAGCCAGATACAGGAACTGGTGCTGGAGACAGATTAAGAGAGAAGGCTTTACCAGTGCCTAGACCTGAACTGGCCTAGCCTTTCTTCCTCCCCTTGCCGTGGCATCCAGAAGAATGGGGATGGGGGTGGTGGTAGGGGTGGGGACACACACACACACACACAGGCAGAGAAATAGAGAGAAAAAGACAGGGAGTAAGAACAACAGCAAACAAACCCTAGGTACTCTTTCTACACAGATATTGGAAGAAATAAAGAAGAGAACGAGGTCAAACTAGGTACAATGATCTTTAAATTCTATTAAGTGACTCCTTTCAATGGCTCAGTGCCAATAAAGATGTTGTTCAATGTGTTCTAACTTTAGTGTGTCTTCTTCCTCTTGGGATGCAGTGAAGGGACCTGCCTGAAGGTCAACACCAGAACCTTTACATGCATTATCTTACCAGGAATGTAGTGGGTGCTATTATTAGACCCATTGTACAGATAAGTAAACTGAATTTCAAGGAGCTTAGGAAAATTTACCAATTCATAAAGTTAGGAAACTCCAGAGGTTCTCATACAAGTCTGCCTGATTAAAACTTTCAAAACCAGGCCGGCAACAATTCCATCACCACCAAGTATTCTTTGTGTGACCTCCAGCAAACCAGACACTGAATAGATACTGTTGACTAGATAAATTCCCAGATGAAGCTATCTAGTTTTTCAGCCTACATTTTAGGGTTGCTATAAAGATTAAATTAAAAAGTTAAATAGTGAGCTATAGAAGAAAATATAAAAAAGACTTTTAAAGGGCTGAAGTAAATTCTTACTGAATTATTAAAAGGAACTAGGGCTTTTTTGTTTTCAAATCTGTAACCTTAGAGGTAGATGTCCAAAGGAACAAATACTCTTTTACCATTATTAGGAACCACCATTAGGAGTGAGACTGAGCATTTCTCTTAGAGGTCACCACCATGGTATTTTTTTATTTATTGTTTTAGGGACAAGGTCACACTCTGTAACCTGGGCTAGAGTGCAGTGGCATCATCATAGTTCACTGCAACCTCAAACTCCAGGGCTCAAGTGATCTTCCTGCCTCAGCCTCCTGAGTAGCTGTGACTACAGGTGTGCACCACCAGGCCTGGCTAAGTTTTGAAAATGTTTTGTAGAGATGGGGTTCTCACTATGTTGCCCAGTCTGGTCTCGAACTCCTGGCCTCAAGTCATCTTCCAGCCACAGCCTCCCAAAGTGCTAGGATTCCTTGTGTGAGCCACCACCAGTGGCCTAAATGGCTGCTTTTAAAGTGCTTGCAAGCACTCATTTTTCTAAAGAAATACAAAAATTTTTCCTTGTTATCTTGTGCACACAGTTATTCTACTTGCCTGATACAAATATACCAACTAAAGATGAATAATCACATATTCAAAAAGTAAAGAAGTAGTTAATATTTGTTTCCTCAAATACAAAATGTCAAGAAAATGTGATTCCTAGATGAAGCACCACACACCCTCTGAGCTGTTCAGGAGCTCAGGTTGATTTAAAAACAAACTTTCAGTGTGAAACCTCAATGCAGTACTCAGGCAAGTGGTAAGTAAGTGTCTGCTTACTCTGAACCCTTTTGGTAAGACTTCCTTCATTTTTGAAATTGCTGGATTCTCTGCAATGTTTAAATTATGACTGAATTTGTAGAGATTCAGGTGAACCACTCAAAAATATTTATGGCTTCATCGAGGCTTACCTAAATAATTCAGCCCAGGAGTCTGAACACACATTCTATATGTTAAGCTTTATATCATTCCCCCCACTTTTTTATGGGACAATACTCCATGTTTTTTTCCATCTACCACACGAACCCAACAAAATAACATCCCATTTTCTGTGGCTCACTCTCCCTAAGCAAACTTGGTCCTAAGAAGAATTTGATTTTAAGCAAAGTATTGTCTTTTCGTTTACCACACTTCTTTTGTCTCTTAAAAAGACCTATTTTATCTTCACTTTTTTCTTATCTTCTGCTCTGTTTTCACAGCTGAACTCTGAGAAAACAGAAAAACTAACATGTTTTATTTGGATCCAACTGGTAACAACGCCAACAGAATTCAACCTAAGGTGCTAATCCGCTCTTCTCTCCTTTTTCTTAAATCAGCAACATCATTCATCGATGTCACCCAAGGTGGGAGCACCACCTCTGAGAGCACATTTAGTCTGTGGGCTTGATAAGAGAACTTTATAACCTACAGTCCTGATTCCCATATTTATTCATGATTTTGAGACTCCCAGTCATTACTGCAATAACCTTCCATTCAAGGCAGCAGGTTAATGTGTATGATAAATTTGTCTGCTAATGGCTCAAACAATTGACTGTCATGGCTGGAGGCGGCTCTGGCAGAAAATATTAGGCTATTCTTGGTTGGAGATGCAATTGTATGAACTGTGAGTATGTACAGACTAATTCAAAGGGACTTACACTATTTGAGAAAGGTGCTCAACCAACTTACATTTCTAAAATGTGAATTATAAGGATCAGAATTAAGCTCACTTTAAACATTGGAGTTCATAACCCTACTTTTGTAGCATTTTAGATGAATGAATGTGATTTCATTTTATTGAGATAACTGGAGCATTCATACATATAAGACGTTAAACTGCAATCACTGGACTGGAAGACCTATATTAGACTCAGATACGCCAGTAATTATCTGTATGACCTTAATTAATTTAATTAACTTCTTTGGGTCTTAGTTTCTAGATGATGGTTTGCATATTTTGATAGATGTTCAACAGGTACTGTTGAGTGAGAGTGTTTTTAGAATTTAAAATCTCTTTTGCTGCCAAAATTCCATCTGGCAATGATCCAAACTTGTAGAATCTATCATGTCCATTCTCTCTCTTAGTTCAGACGACCGTCATTTCTCTCCAAGATTATGTCAACTCTTTTCTGTTTTCCTGCTTTGTTCTTTCTCTTTTGTTAGTGTTTTCATAATGCAATGAACGTGATCTTTCTGAAACACACATTTGGTTGTTCACTTTCATGCCTAAGGTTTCTCTATTGCCCTTGCTATAAAGTGCAGGTTCTTTGGGATGGCTGAGAACTGGCTCCAGTTTACTTTTTTATCTTCATTTCCTTGCTCCTCCTTTCCTCTTTGGACACTTTGAACTTCTAGGGTATTTTTCAGAAGGTGTTCTTTCAACTCTGGGTCTTTGTATGTTCTACTTAAAATGCTAGTCTTCCCACCCTGATAAGCTGGCTCTTCCTACTCATTCTTCAGATTGCACCTTGCAAATTACTTTCTCTGAAAGGCCTTTGCTGTCATGAATTTGGTGCTAGGTCTCCCTGCCTGGGGTTCGTATGACACTCTGTTCTTGTTCTTCTCAGCAGGTTTTATACTGCAGTGTAATGACCTATCTCTTCATCTGTAACTGTCCCTAGTCTGTGAGTTGTACTGAGGGACCGATACTACATCTTCCTTGAGCACTGTTGAACCACCTGTCCCTAGTAAAATGCGTGAAACACTATATATATTCAATGAATGCTTATTAAATGGATTAATAAATGCAATAAATATGAGAATATTATTAGGTTCTTTCATTCTATTTCTATAGAACATGGAGATGAGTTTGTTTTGATGTACTGTTTTCAATTTTGAACTTCTGTCTGGTATAAAATGTGTTTTATACATACAGAAAAAAATAGGGATATTTGTTTACTTTGGAACATAAATATGCACTTTATTACTCAAAAGAAAGAAAGAGAAATGTATAAGTATTAAGATATGGTAACAAGTGAATGATTTCTTTCTTACTAATTACCATGCAGGCACACTCAGCTAAAAATGGTATGTCCTTGATTATTCTCACATACCTTAAAATGTATTAATAGAATCTCAGGATTGCCAAGTGAATAATATTATGCTCTTCTGGGAAAAACATTCACTTTCTAATAATGAGCTAACTGTGAGACATTAGCATCTGTAGAGAAAGATATTTGAAAAAATAACTCAGACATTAAACCAAAACTTAATTTTCTTTTGTTTAGTATGTTCAGAGAAGAAACTCAAAGACAATTGTTTCAGACGGCATAGGTAGATTATCTGAAGCTTTCATCCCATGGTACAGATATCCACGTGAAGAGGGGCATGGAGTGATTCTTAAATTATACAAACTGTGTTGTCTTCCTGTAGATATTTCAGGAAAAGTTGGTTCTCTGGATTAATATTTTGAAGGCAGAGCCAAAAGAATTGGCTGAAAAATTGAATGTGGGAGCTGGAGAAAGAAATCAGTTTCGGATGCCTGTAAGTTCTGGCCTCAGCAACTGGACAGATGGCATTGCTATCAATAGAGAGACAGAAGACTGAAGATAAAATAGGTTTAGGGGAGAAGATCAGAAGAAATTCAGCTACAGACATGTTAAGTTTGACATTCTTATTAGACACAGCATGTGGAGGTGTTCAGTGGGTAAGGGATAGCTGAGTTTGGATATTGGAGAAAGAAGTCTGTGCTTGAGGCTCAAGGGCATGCAGATGGTGCTTAAAACTCTGAGAGTAGGTAAGGTCACCAACTGAGTTAACATAGATACAAAAGGAAAGAGGAGCCAGGACTGAGCCCCGGGGCAGTGCAATGCTAAAGGCTGGAGACTAGGAGACAGCAAAGGAGAATGAAGACCAATGAGTGAGAAGGAACGGCGGGAGGTGCTGGTGTCCAAGGAGTCAGGTGAAGACAGTAGACCAACTGTGCAGAATGCTGTTATAATTTATAAGGTGAGCACTGAGAATTGACCATTAGTTTTAGCAACGTGGAGGTCATTGGTGACGTTGGGAAGAATGGGAGAGGACAGAGTAAGATCCTGAATGGAGTGGGCTTAAAAGAGATCAGAAGGAAAGAAATTATAGACTGTGAATATCGACAACTCTATATAATCCATATATCATATTGTAGGGGTGAGGGGAAACTTACTCTCCCCCCCCAAAAAAAGTTTGCTGAAAGATCAACTCGCAATTAGGGCAGATTAATAAAAGAAATGTTTATTTACCATGTGCATGGGGAGAATGACAGAATGATTGATTACCCAATATCCCAAAGAAGTTCAGATGTTTTTATACCTGTCTTTTTGGAGGGGAGGGGAAATGAGGAGTACAGGTAATTCTGTTTAGGGGTGACAAATGGTTCTGGAGAGGAGAAATGGATGGGGAGATATATTGACTTGTAAATGATTCTCTTTGCAAATTAAATTAATCTGAGGGACAGGTATTATGTTTAAAATAATTTGGGCTAGGTCTGGTTGCATTCTTGATCTTCTTTCCTGAAATATATTGAGAGAGCAGGGAGAAGATGGGAAGTCAATTGCCCCCTTTTATCTTTTGATTAGGTCAGTTCCCGTTGCAGGTAGAGGGAAAGGCTGTTTCAAGGGCCTGTTAATCTAAGAGCTTTTAATTCAAAATATTCTTTATACCAAAGAGTCACGTTTTGGGCTGAAATTTCCTGGGCTCCTTTAATATATTTAAGAGAATTTTTTGGCCGAGTTCTAAATGATCTTTTTCTGAGTTTTCACATGTTACAAATTCCTTGGAACCAGAGTCACTCTTCCTTCAATTAAAAAAAATTCTAGTAATGAAGAAACAATGTGCATGAGCAGCAGTGAGGAAGCATATGGACTTTAATGATTGTTAAGAACACCGCAACCCACCTACAAGCTTGCTCGTTGCAAGGATCTTATTTTTAACGGATTTTGCCATGCACATATCAGCAGGAAAAAAAATACCAAGCGTTGTAGTGGAGATTATAGATCTCTCACTTTCCCGAGTCTATTTTCATTGAAATATGTAACTAACTGCTTTTTTTCTGTGTCAGTTCAACTCTTTTAATGCTTTATACATTAAAGAAAAGGCACCCTTTTGTTAATTGGGCCTAAAGAGGACAATATGGACTATGACAGAATGGCAAAATGCAGTGAGTTTTCATTAGCTGTTACAGCAGTTCTGACACAGCAAGCGTTTCTGTTAGTCAATCCTGTGTGCCATGATCACAAAGTTAAAAGATTCTATTTGACCCAGGCAAGACTGAGACTTCATCCTTAAGATATCCTTGTAGGCACCAGTCCCTACCTATTATGGCTCTAATTAGCTGCCCAAAGCCAATGGTCTGGAATTAGTCTGCAGTTCTCATTGCCATTGCTCAGGGTCCTTGGAAGTAACTAAACCCATGAGTGCCCTTGTGAGTGAGTATTAATGTGGTCTCTCAACCGTGTGTGTCCAGTCTCTTTATTGGGCTGTCCTGTTACTCCCATTCCATGCTAGAGTGGCAGCTTGATTTACTTGTTCTCAAGAAAAGGATCTCTACAAGAAAATAAAAATATTAAGCCCTTCTCATTCCTCTGGATCACTCCTACTCTAATTAAATGCCAGAGAAGTTAAAGATACTGCTATTGAACACTTTATTACATGAATTAATTCATTTTTGTTTGAAGGTCTCTTTTGTCCTGGAATTCATAATCAAAAGAGCACAGGAAGATTCTATCTAGAAAGTATCCAGCTATGTAATATGAAAAAATATTATTAACAATGTAACAATGGCTGGATACTTTCCAGACACACACACACACACACACACATATATATATATATAGTGCGTGTGTGTGTGTATGTGTGTGTCAGAATACAGGATGCTAAGGACTATGATAGAGTTTGTATATGAAAATACTGTGGTAGGGTAGAGGAGGTGCCATTAGACATCTGCTATTAGATATCTGAACTGGATAGTGAAGCAAGACTAGGAGTTTACCAGGTATACAAGAGGCATAGGGCACATTTGACAATAGGCCCAACATCACGAACAAAGTCTTGGAAATGGAGATGAGTACAGGTGCTTGAGCAATGTAAAATACTCGGTGTGGCTGGAATATTGGGGGTGTAGGAGGAATGTGTGCAGCAGTGAGAATTATGGTCTTATTGCTAAATTAGTCCTAAGCAAGACTCATCGGGTTGACACTTGGGTTGTCTCATCGTAAAATTTTATCTTTTCTCCTCAATTAACTACTAGTCACTTGCTTAGCAAGAGACCATATTTTGAGACTCAATCAGTAAAGAAGGTAGAATTCATAAATATTATGCATCAGGCAGCTGAGAGTACACCATGCCAGAGACTTAAGAGGCCAGACCCTACTTGGCATATTCTGTAAGTATGGCAGACTCTTGGTGACAATGGCAGCTGGCATCTGCTACTCTACTTTGCTGTTAGACTTCCACCTTCCCAGATTGCTCCCTGCCTCTGGAGCCACTACTACATACATAATTTAGATAGGAAGAGGGCTGTGTGACATCCTTAGTTTAGTCACAATGGGAAAAACTCCAGATACAGTGATGTGTCTCTGTGCTACCAGCCCTTCCCACGGATCATCTAGCTTTAGCTCTGCCAGGGAGCTTCCCTCAAGACAGAACCCACTGTTTCTCTGACCTGGCTGTGTCCCTCACGCTCACACAGAACATCTCCTTTCTTCACCTTTTTAGTCAGAGAGCAGGAGAGAATATATTAAATTATCCTAAGGCTGTGAAATTTTTGATTCAACTTCCTATCTCCTAGGGCAGAATTACAAAAACTTGTGCTCTATCTTCCAATTTAACCTCTTGTCTCTTACTCCAAGTTCTAATCTTCTTTTACTGAAACTTACATTTTAAAGTTATTATTAAATGATATTTTAGATGGAGCTCACAAAAACTTGTAAAAATTGTCTATCTTCCCAGAGAAAAATCTTGTTTTAAAAATATTTGTTATCTTTCTGGGAAATGAGTCAGTCAATGTGACTGACTTGGAATGTAACTTTTATCTCTGGTTTAAAATTCATAATATAATTAGGTCATGGTTTTCTATGTTGATATTTGCTCCACGGTAATTCTGATAGCTGATAGTTTAATTGAATTTTCATGTGTCTGAAGCAGATGCTATAAGCTAACTCCCCATCAACGTGGAAATGTTCGTCATGCAAATTTAGAGGAGAGCATTTACTCATTGTTCATTCCTGCATTTCAGGGCTATAGCTGATTTAACAGTTGACTCATTTAACCACAAACATTGACGTTAATCATAGGAGTTGTGTGTTTAATTATAAGTGGCCACCGAAAGAGATATTTTAAAAAAGATTCGAGCCAAAAGTGTGATGCAAACTGCTTTTTAAAATTGTTTTCCATAAGCAAGGGATAGAGAATAAAATTGACTATGTGTTTCATTATTCTATGCTCTTTTAAAAAAATTTCAGTATGCCAAAAATCATTTTGCTCTTTCTCTTGATTAATGTCACAGCATACTGTGTGTATTTTTGGTTTACTGACTGAAATTTTGGGGGAAACAGATGCACTCATCATGAGGACCTAAAATAACGTTACCATGAATGCCATCATGACATACAAAACACCTAGAATTTACAGTAATTACATACAAACTTATAAATAATGGAAAAGACTTAATCACGTTGACCTTGCTCAATCATAAATAACAAGGCTGTTTTAAACTTGTTTTAATTGCTTCCTCATTATACAGAAACTTTTCTAATCCTTTCCAGTCATGGGAACCTGGGTAACGAGCTATGGTGCTCCTTTGGGTGGTTGGGCTTCTTTTCGAGAAATTATTCTTCAGTTCTACCTTTCTCCTGTGCTCCCCTCTGCTCTTTGCCCATTTATCTTCCACTGCAATCTATACCTTATTGATGCAAGTGATTCTTCACAGGAGCTCTGCTGGTCTTATGAGCACCTGCCAAGGCAGGGATTTAGTCAACACTCTCCTCCTTTAAACGATGGCACACACACAAGTGCATAATTTCAATAATGAAATTGCTCCTACCGCGTAATTATGTGAATGATTTTCCTCCCAAGGTTGTTAAATAATGCCTTTTCAGAAACAGAATATATAACTCATGTAAGGACGATACTTACTTAAAAAGTAAATTTGCTTAGGTTTGGGGGATATAATGTAATATTAAACACAGTAGAATTTTATTGCATTACTTACACAATTAGAAGAATAAATGTATAAAGAGCAAAATCATTTTTTTTTAAAAGTGAGTAGAACAAGGGTATTCCCCAACATGCAGTCAAATACTTAGAAGATATGACCAGATCATCAGGAAAATTACAAC
>CAUYRT010064510.1:0-25790 GCA_963574885.1 Lepilemur ruficaudatus
ATATTTTTAGTTTTCCATATAATTTCTCTCTATTTTTAGTAGAGACAGGGTCTCGCTCTTGCTCAGGCTGGTTTCGAACTCCTGACCTTGAGCGATCCACCCGCCTTGGCCTCCCAGAGTGCTAGGATTACAGGCGTGAGCTACCATGCCTGGCCTTATGGGCCTTTATTTTTAATAACTTTATAGAAACATAATTGATATACAGTAAACTATATCTATTTAAAGTATATAATTGATAAGTTGTGAATATAAATACGTGTGAAACCATCACTACAATTGAGATGATGAACATCCATCATCCTCAAAATTTATTTATGCCCCTTGGTGATCCCTTTCCTCGCATTCCTCCCCCCATCCCCAGACAACCACTGATCTGCTGTCACTGTACATTAGTTTGAATTTTCTAGAATGTTAATAAATGGATTCATAAAGCAAATGCTTTTTTTTTTGGTCTGGCTTTCATTAATGTAATTATTTTGAGATTCTTGTGCGTGTACATCAATAGTTCATTTCTTTTTGTTGTTGAGTAGCGTTTCATTGGATGAATATACCAGACTTTGTTTATGTAGTCACCTTTCATGGATATTTTGCTGTTTTCTGGTTTTTGGCTATTATAAATAAAGCTGCTCTAAACATTGTGTACATGTCTTTGTATAGATATGTTTTTTTCATTTCTCTTGCTTAAACACCTAGGAGTGGATTGACTGGATCATATGGTAGATGTGTGTTTAACTTCTTAAGAAATTGCTAAATTTCTTTTCAAAGTTGTTGTCATCATTTACATGATGACAAAGTTGTTGTCATTCATTTACATGAATCATTTACATTCCCACCAGCAGTGTGTGAGAGTTCCAGTTCTTCCGCATACTTGACGATACTTGGTATGGTTAGTCTTTTTAATTTTAGCCATTTCAGTAGGTAGTAGTATCCGATTGTATTTTTAATTTGCATTTGCCTAATGACTTAAGATATTGAGCTTCTTTTATGTGCTTACCATCCATATAGCTTCTTTTGTGATATATTTATTCAAGTTTGTTGCCCATTTTTTACTGGGTAGTTTGTTTTATTAATAAGTTTTGTTAGTTCTTTTTATATTATGAATACAAGTTATCAAATATATCATTTGCAGATGTTTTTCTCCCAGTATATGGCTTATCTTTTCACTCTTTTAATAGTATCTTTTGAAGACCAGAGTTCTTAATTTTCATGAAACCTAATTGCATAAATTTTCTGTTATAAATTATGCTTTGGTGTGATATTTAACAAATCTGTGTATAATCCAGTATCACAGAGATATTTTCCTATGTTTTCCTTTAGAAGTTTTATAGTTTTAAGCTTCACATTTATGTCTGTGATCTGTTTTAATTTTTTGTATATGGTACAATTATGGATCATATTCAGTTAAACTTTTTTTTTACAAGTGGATATCCAATTGTTGTCACACCACTTGATAAAATCTAGATTCCCTTTATTTCTTGCCTTACTGATCTGACTAGAACCTTCAGTAAAGTGTTAAATAGAAGTGATAAAATGAACATTCCTGTATTGTTCCTGATCTTAGGGGGAAAGCATTTATTTATTTTTTTTACCATCAAGTATGATTTAACTGTACATTTTTTATAGATACTCTTTATCAGGTTAAAGAAGTTCCCTGTTATTCCTACTTTGTTGAGAGTTTTCATCAGAAATGGATGTTGGATTTAGTCAAATGCTTTTTCTGTGTTTATTGAGGTAATCATATTGACCCCTTTATTGTCATAAGGTGATCTTCTTTATTCTTTCTGTTAATTCTTTTCTCTGAAATTGTTTGATATTAGCATAGGCATTTCAGCTTCTTTCGATTTAGTGTTAATGTTGTTTATCTTCTCCTTTTTCCCATTAACCTGTTTGGATCTTTATTTAACCTATTTGAACTAATGTCTCTTGTAGGCAGCATATAGGTAGATCTTGAGATCTTGCTTTTTGCTTTAAGAGTCCAGTCTGGTAATCTCACCTTTTAAATTGAAATATTTAGGTCATTTACATTTCATGGAGTTATTGAATATGTTTAAGTTGAAATCTCTCATATTGCTATTTGCTTAATAATTTTCTCATTTGTTTTTTGTCACTTTTTCCTTTTTCTGCCTCTTTTTGGATTAATAGAATATTTTTATGATTCCATAATATCTCCTTTGTTGGATTTTTAGGTGTAACTTGTTATTTTTTGCTTTAGGGTTTATAGTATACGTCTTTAACTTATCATAGTCTACCTTCAGGCGATGTCCTACTTCACTTACAGTATGTGAATATTACAATAGTGTACTTCATATATCCCCTCTGGACCTTTGTGCTGTATGTTGAAACTCCATACTATATTTTTATGGTTTTTGTTTAAATAGTCTATTATCTTTTTTTATTGTGGTAAAATATACGTAACGTAAAATTTACCATTTTAATCATTTTTAAGTGAACAGTTCAGGTACATTCACATTTTTGTACAACCATCACCACTGTCTATCACCAGAACCTTTTCATCTTCCCAAACCAAAACTCTATACCTGTAATAAAACACTTAATTCCCCATCCTCCACCCCCTTGTCTCTGGCAGCCACCATTCTTCTAGTCTCTGTGCTTTTCACTACTCTAGGTATCTCGTATAAGTAGAATCATATATTTGTCCATTTGTAACTGGCTTATTTAACTTAGCTTAATGTCTTCAATATTAATCCATGTTGTAGTATGTGGCAGAATTTCATTCCTTTTTTAAGGCTGAGTAATATTCCATTGTATGTGTATGCCACATTTTGTTTATCCATTCATCCATTGATGGACAGTTGGGTTGTTTCTACCTTTTGGCTATTGTGAGTAATGCTGCAGTGGGTATTGGTGTAGAAATATGTGTTTAAGTCTCTGCTTTTAGTTTTTTTGGGTATATACAGTTGGCCTTCCATATCTGTGGGTTTCTGCATCCATGGATTCAACCAACTACAGATTGAAAATATTCAGAAAAGAAATTACATCTGTATTGAACATGTGCAGACTTTTTTCCTTTTCATTCCCAAAACAATACAGTATAGCAACTATTTACATAGTATTTACATTATATTAGGTGTTGTAGGTAATCTAGAGATGATTTAAAGTATAAGGGAGAATGCACATAGGTTATATGCAAATAATATGCATTTTACTTCAGGGACTTGAGCATCTGTGGGTTTTGGTATTTGAGGGAGTTCCTGGAAGCAATCCCCCGTTGATATGACTGTACTCAGAAGTGGAATTGCTGGATCATTTAGTATAATATCTTAGGTTGGGCTACTCTAACAAATTGCTGTAGATTGGGTGGCTTAAACAACAAACATTTATTTCTCACAGTCTAGAGACAGGAAGTTTGAGATCAGGGTGCCAGCATGGTTGAGTTCTAGTGAGGACCCGCTTCTGGTTTGCAGACTGCTGACTTCTTGTATCCTTACATGGTAGAAAGAAAGCTAGAGAGCTCTCTGGAGTACCTTTATAAGGGCATGAATCCCATGACCTAAATACCTCCCAGAGGCCTCACCTCCTAATACCATCACATTGAGGGGTAGGATTTTAACATATGGATTGGAGGGGGGCACAAATATTCAGTCCATAATAAATGGTAATTCTATTTTTAATTTTTTGAGAAAATACCACACTGTTTTTCACAGCAAACTATTATCTTTTAAAGATTTAAATAAAGATAAAGAATCATACTTACCTATGTAGCTATCCTTTCCAATGTTTTTTTCTTTGTGTACATCCATGTTTTTATCTAGTATCATTTTCCTTTTACCAGAAGGATGTAACATTTTTGTAATGCAGGTCTGCTGCCCATTTAAAAAATTAAGCAATTTTTGTTATTGAGTTGTAAGTGTCGTTTATCTATTGTGGGCACAAGCCGCCTTGTGTGATTTGCAAATATTTTCTCCCAATCTGTGACTTGTCTTTTCACTTTCTTTTTTATTTTTTGTTTTTACTCAGTGTTTCTTTTCATCCTCTTGATAGTGACTGTTGAAACACAAGTTTTTAATTTTGATGAAGCCCAGTGTATCAGTCTTCTCTTTTTTGATTTTTGCTTTTGCTATCATTCTAAGAAACCATTGCCTGACCCAAGTTAATAAAGATTTACTTCTGGTTTTCTTTGAGAGTTTTATTGTTTTAGCTCATAATTATATTTAGTTCTGTGATCCACTTTGTGCATGGTGTGAGGTAGGAGTTCAAATTCATGCTTTGGAATGTAGATATTCAGCTGTCTCAGTACCATTTGTTGAAAAGACTATTTTTTCCCCATTGAATTGTCTTGGTGCTTTTGTCAAAGATTAATTCATCATAAATGTTAGAATATATTTCTAAACTTTCAATTCTGTTCTGTTGAACTCTATACCTGTCCATATTATTGTAGATTATAATGCATTTAAGGTTTTTTTATCACTGATTTTTGGTTATGATATGCATTAATGTAGTTTTCTTCATGTGTCTTGTGCTTGTGGTTTGTTGAGCTTTCTGTGTCTGAAGGCTTATTATTTTCATCGATTGTGGGCAAATTTTTGTCATTATTTCTCAAATATTTTTTCTGTTCTCCTACCATCCTCCACAGGAATCCTGAAGGTATGTATGTTTTTCTGCTTTTAGTTGTAGATGGCTTTGTTTATTTTCCCCACAGTTTTTTTGTTTTGTGTGTTTCATTTTCTACTGCTACATGTTCAAGTTCATTCTTTTCTTGTGTGTGTGCAAGATTTAATCTTCTATTAATCCTATCCAGTATATTTTTCATCTTATAGCATTTTTTTCTTCGGGCCAACCATTGACACCCTAGAGATAAAGTTTTACCAAACCCCTCTCAATTCACTCCCTGCTTTATCCTGTTACAACCAATATATTGTAGTTTTCATCTCAAAAAGTTTGATTTGGGTCATTTTTATGTTTTGTATGTCTCTGCTTAAGTTTTTGACAGTTTAAAAAACTTTCTAATGTCTTTGTCTGCTAGTTTTAACATCCGTATCAGTTCTCGGTTTCGACTGATTGATTTATCTCCTCACTGTGGGTCGTATTTTCTTGCTTCTTTGCATGTCTGGTAATTTTTACTACATGCCTCATATTGTGAATTTTACAATGATGTGTGCTGTCTATTTGTTATTCTTATAAGTATTCTTGGTATTTGTTATGGGATGCAGTTGAATTGCTTGGAACCTATTTGATTCTTTCTAGTTTTACTTTTATTATTTGTTACATAAGACTGGAGTAGTGCCTTCTATAGGACTCATTATTTTCTACTATTGAGGCTAGACCCTTCTGTCTACTCTAATCAATGACTTGTGAATTTTGAAATTTTCCACTTTGGCTGGTGGGAACAGGCACTGTTTCCAGTGCTGTGTGGGAGGTAGATATTCTTCTTTCTAATCCTTTTGGATGATTCTTTCCCCAGACTTGGGTAGTTTCCTCACATACATGCACTGATTAAGTACTTAGCTGAATACTCAAGGAGAACCCTCTGAAGATCTCTAGAGTTTTCTCTTTTTGCAGCTATTTTTTTATGTGGTACTCTGTCCAGATAACTCAAGCTATTTTGGTGTCCCAGTAATCTCAGCTCTGTCACCTCAACTCAGAGAGTCCAGTAGCTTCTGCCTGGGTTTCTTCCCCCCTGTACTGTAGCCTGGAAAGTGTTTCAAGGCAGTAGGCTAGAGTAGTAGTGAGGCATACCTCATTTGTTTCCCAGTTCAGGGGTCACTGTTCTTTGTTGTCTAATCACAGTATCACAGTATCTTGAAAACCATTGTTTCATGTAGTTTTGTCTGTTTTTTATTTGTTTCAGGTGGGAATGTAAATTTAATCCCTGTTACTCTATCTTGGACATAAGCAGATGTCCCCTTTATTTACTTTTTACTGGGAGAAGTTTGTGTGAGAATAGCTATTCTAGATGGAACTTAGACTTTAGAGAGATTAGTATTAAAATCATACTGAGATTTTAAGAAAATCTGCTCAAATTGATTAATTAAAACCAAAACCATTTAATAGAAAATGCTATTCTTTCTTAACATTCAGAGGTTGTATACAAATAAGATGACCTATATTGCTTTATGGATATTCAAAATAGAATGTATAGGGCAGAATTTCTTAAACAAGATAGTACAAATAATAAAGGGACAGGTTGATTCATTTACATTGAAATTTAATACATATTTTCATCTAAAAACACCATCAAACATTTGTGGTGGAACACTTACTATGTTCATTTGTGGAACACTTACTATGTGCCAGGCACTCTTCTAAGTACTTTAACTGTATTAAGCCATGTAATCTTTAATACTCTATGGAGTTTTGTTATTTTCTTAATACTCATTTTTCAGATGCAACTGAGGCATGAAGAAGTGTAAAAAGCAAAAGAATCTGAGCCACAGATTGGGAAAGATATATCTAACATACAATTGACAAAGTATTAGTTACCAGTATATATTGAGCTTTTGCAAATCAATAAGGGAAATTCTAATTTTAAAAATGGGCAAAAGGTATGAACATTAGAAGAAACACAAATGTTTTATAAACACATATAAGCTAGTGGTAGTGTACAACCCCCTTGGAAAACAGTTTGGCAGAATCTAGTGACAATAAAGATTTGCCTACCCTACATCCTACCAGATCTTTTCCTAATTATATTCCCTAGAGAAAGTTTCCCACATGGATACTAGGACATTCATAACAGCATTGTTTATAACAGGGGCCGGTAATCTTTTCCTTAAAGGGCCAGATAGTAAACATTTTAGGCTTGTGTGCTATATGATCCCTGTCACAACTACTCAATTCCGCTCTGCCATTGTAGTGCTAAAGCAGCCATATATAATACAAAAATGAAAGGGCCTGTCTGTGTTCCAATAAAATTTCATTTTAAAAAACAGCTGGTTTGTTCACAGGCCATAGTTTGCTGATCCTTAGTTTATAATATCAAAAATTTGAAAACAACCTAATTGTCCATCAGTAGGAGAATGTGTATATAATTGTGCTTAACAATAGACTTTTGTAAAGAAGTGAAAATGAGTGATCTTCCCAAATCAGCATGAATAATTCATACTAACATAATGAAGCCAAAAGCAAGTGGAGGAATAATACATTCTATATGATCATTTTTATATACAATTTAAAAACAAAAATGTATGTTACCTGTGTACACTTACGTAGTAAAGGTATAAAGAAAGTCATTCACCAGAATTGGAGTAGTGGATATATCTGGGAGTATAGTGTGAGAGTGGGGATGCAATCAATCAGGAAAAACGACACAGGCGCTTAAACCCAGTTGAAGCTTTAGTGATATTTTATTTCATAAGCTGGGTGGTGAGTTTATTGTATTATTCATTAGAACTCTTTGTATTTCTTAAATATTTCATAATAAATTGTAAAATAAATAAATAACAGTGGTTAGAGAAAACATTTGTTCCCTCACATACCTGCCTCATTGGGCTCTCTCACTCTCAAGGGGGCAACTTTCTACTCTTAAGCCTAAGACAGATCAGCTCTCTAAGTAAATGACCCCTGTGCCCAGTCTGCTGCCTCACTGGTTTACCATCTCAGTCTCTTGTTCTGTAAGTATGCTTCAGTCCAAGCCCTAATAGTGCCCTTTTCTCTAGCCTCTCATTTATTTGCCTTTTGGATATACTTATCTTTTCTAAGAGAAAGTTCTCAATGGAGACCATACAAGCAAAGGATTGCCTTTGGCATTTTCATGTATGCCTGGCTCACAGAGGCATCAGAGTGCTTGCTTGGCATGTTTGTGGGTGAGAGAGTGAGTCAAAAATAAAAGCTAAAACTGCATATATTTATAAAGAGATTGAAGAGTTATTTATTGACCATCTTTTTTATGTGTGTGTTTGGTAATCTTTCTCTAGTGTGGAATTCTTTCAATTATGTCAGTAGCCTTTTCTAAATTTTTTGACTTTTCTATTAAGATATTCCACCGAGGTAACAAATGTAGCACGCAGAGCACTGATCTGGATGCTGTGTGAAGTTACAAACAAGTAAATGCCAAACAGAGTGTTTGACTTAATGGAGACTTAATGACATGTTGAGGCAAAGAGTTTTAGCAGAGAAAATCTAGGGCAGCACTGCTCCGGGTATGGGAGGAAATTTCACTGTTAGCTAGACGAGGGGGAGGAATCAGAGAGACCAGCAGGGCTCTGTGCATGGTGTGGTCTGAACTGTGAATGTTTTTTTGCCTAAAGTAATACATGTTTGTCTGTCAGTAAGTGATTCTTTTAGTGTTTGGAAAGAGAAGATAGTTCAAAGTAGATACTGCTTTCCAACAAGAATGAAAACATGATGCATATATCATTAAGATGTAGATTTAGTTTGTGTTCTTTTCACAAGAGGGTCCTGTTAGTGTCCATTTAGTGAGAATACTTTAGTCTTAAAGGTGTTATTTAAAGACAAAGATTTGGTAACAGATTTTGAAAAAACTGTTGGTATGCTTAGTAATACAAAGTTGCTTCTGGCTTAAGCTAAGCATAACAAATAAAATGTGAAAGAGACTTAGAGTAGAAAGTACTTGTAGTTACTTGGAGATAGGGTTGCTAGATTTAGCAAATAAAAGTACCAGATACCTATTTAAATCAGAATTTCAAATAAACAATGAATAATTATTTAATATAATTGTGTCCCAAATATTGTCTGGGATGTACTTAATCAAAATATCTATCTGAAATTCAAATTTAGCTTGGTATCATGTATTTTTAAATGGCAATCCTGTTTGGGATTGAACTTCAGTAATTTATAGAGAAAGAAGCAAGCTAGTGCCACTAAGACTAGCTGTTTAATTTTGAGTGAATAACTTGCTTCTATAATGGTTTGTGAATAACTTACTTCTGTAATGGTTTTGGATAGTCTTAAATTGTTATTCTTTGAGTAAGGCCTAACCAGCTATTTGCAGACACCCTAGATATAATGTTATTATAGCTATGTTGACTTCACAATGTCAGGTCTCAATCAAGGTAATAGGAAGGAAAGGAGATCTCAGATCATTTTCAATAAGAGTAAAACCAGAATTAGTTAAAATGATATATAAATGGGGCCCTGCGCAGTGGCTCGCGCCTGTAATCCTAGCACTCTGGGAGGCCGAGGAGGGTGGATTGCTCAAGGTCAGGAGTTCAAAACCAGCCTGAGCAGGAGCGAGACCCTGTCTCTACTAAAAACAGAAAGGAATTAATTGGCCAACTAAAAATATATAGAAAAAATTAACCAGGCATGGTGGTGCATGTCTGTAGTCCCAGCTACTCAGGAGGCTGAGGCAGAAGGATCACTTGAGCCCAGGTGTTTGAGGTTGCTGTGAGCTAGGCTGATGCCACAGCACTGTAGCCCAGGCAACATGGTGAGACTCTGTCTCAAAAAAAAAAAAAAAAAGATATATAAATGGATTTCATGTCCACATAAATATGCTTGTAGTTAATCACCAGAATGCTGTAATATAGGTGTGGTTAGAAGCAATCAGATTCTGGAGCTTTGGGATATGGCTTGAAGGTATTTGATATCTTGATTAACAGTATTGATAGTTACTCAGCTGCCTAAGGCAAAACCTGCAATCCCATTGTACTTCTCCATTGCACCCACATATAATTATTAATAGTTCCCAGGTATTATACTATGGAGTCTGCTTCGAATGTGTTTCTTCTCTTCTGTCATTGCCTCTCCTTAATTCATAATCTTACGTGTATCCTCCTATCACCAATCTCTCTTAGTAAATCTTCCCACCACCAGAAATTCTATAGTTCTTTTTAAAATGTGGGACCTGATTATTCATTTGTTTAAATATCCTTGAGAAGGCTTCAATTATTTTCACTGTAGGATAAAAATTATAGTCCTCAGGTCAAAGTGTAGTGATTTTCAAGGGGATGGGATAGGAAGGGCCATGTCTCCCAAAAGGGCATGATCAGCATCATCTGGGAGTTTTTCAGAATGATATACATGGTAGTGTGCCATGGTTGCCAATGAGAGTCATCTTATCACTTAGTATAAGGGCAGAAAGAAGGTCAAAGACTGTTATAACTTCACGGAATAGCCCCTTTGGTCCTTTTATGAGTTGATCTGCTATCTAGATTTTACATCCTTCATGATTTGTCTCTTTCCAGCTTCATCTTCTGCTTCAACTTTCCCATATCCTGGATTAGCTATATTATACTATTTGTAATTCCTCAAGTGTCCCATACCATTCTGCTCATCCATTATGTGACTTTTTGTAAGGTACTTTCTCTAAAGAAATACCCTTTGCTCCCATTGTTTGTTTAATGAATTTATTACTTCCTTCCTTTTAAACTATTTAAATTGTCCCTTATTCTGCCCCTTCTCCTGGAAGTCTTCTATAGTGTGTCAGTTAAGAAGGGTGGGTTATACTTTGGGACAACCCCTAAATCTCAGTGGCTTAAAACCACAAACTTTTCTTTTTCACTCACACTACACGTCTATCATGTCTCAGCTGGGTGCTGTGTTCTGTTGTGTTATCCTTACTCTGGAACTCAAGCTGACAGAGTACTTGTCATTGAATGCTGGCTCTTAAAAAGCTTTGATTGAAAATGAGACAGGTCACTTCTACTTACATTTTGTTGGCTAAATCAAGTCACATGTTCATACTTTAGAAGATCAGGGAAGTGCAGTCCTATCATGTGCCCAATAATTACCATATATGATGTTTCCAACCTGATTAATCTCTCCCTACTTCATATTTTATTTTTTTTTTAATTTCAGAGTTTTACAGGGATATACATGTTTTGGTTACATAATTTGCTTTTATACAGTTTGAGTCAGTTGTAAGTATGCCCTTCACCCAGTTAGTGTGCACTGTACCCATTAGGCGTGAATTTATCCATCCCCTCCTCCCCCTCACACCTACTTGATTTCTCTTGAATTTTACTTCCATATGTGCACATAAGTGTTGATCGATTAGTTCCAATTTAGTATTGAGTACATGTGGTGTTTGTTTTTCCATTTTTGTGATACTTCACTAAGAAGAATGGCCTCCAGTTCCATCCCAGTTGTTATAAAAGAAACAATTTTTTTTAATGGCTGAGTAGTACTCCATGATATACATATACCACATTTTATTAATCCACTCATGTATGGATGGGCACTTAGGTTGTTTCCACATCTTTACGAATGTGGATTGTGCTATTATAAACATTCGAGTGCAAGTGTCTTTTTTATAAAATGTCTTTTTCTCCTTTGGGTCAATACTTAATAGTGGGATTGCTGGATCAAATGGTAGGTCTACTTTTAGTTCTTTGAGGTATCCCCATACTACTTTCCATAGAGATTGTACTCCTACTTCATATTTCTATGACATTTCATAAATCTCTAAATTTCACTCAGTTCAAATTATAATAGAAGCCTGTAGTAATGCAGAACTTGATGCCTTTGGTGATTGGCTCTAGACCTCTTAAATTCCTAGCCAGCTAGTTGGGCAAACTCACCCTAGTCATTTCATTAACCTCACAATAATGAAATCCTTTGCTTTATAAGCTTCTATCAGTGGTTCTTAACCTTGGCTGTTACTTTAGAATCACTTTAGGAGCTAAAAAATGAAAAAAAAAGATTCCTGAGCCTTACTTTTGAGCAATTAAATCAGAATCTCTGAGGGTAGGCCCGGCATCAGAATTTTTTAAACTCTCCATGTGATTTTGAGCTATAAATAGGGCTAAGAACTACTGGCTTACATGTTCATTGCTTATTTACTTTCTGAGAAGGCTCTTAGAAGATAGGGCCCTGCTTTTATTATATTCCCAAGGCTTATTCTCTTTTCTATTATTTTGGCACCAAATCCAAGTTCTAATCACACATTCATTTTTATATATAAGTTTGTATTATCTGTCTTCTTCACAGACAGTTTTAAGGACTAGCACCACATCTAATTGGTTCACTGTGATAGTTCATTGTCAATTGGTTCATGTCATAGTGTCTGCCGCGCAAGTTTCCCAAAGTCTTTTTTTCCCTTTTTTTCCTGATAGCCATGCCCACATTCACCCATTTTTTTGTATTCCTTCTCCTCTCTGTATGATGCTGTTTTTCTTACATATTGTTCCTTTGTCTTTCTTTCTTTCTTTTTTTGTTAGATGAGATAAATAATATTTGCACAATAAAGCAAAATACAAATATAGCATATTCGAAAGATATAAAGGAAGATACACACATATAGGCAAGGTTATTAGTATTCTGTGTTAACACCTCCGGGGCCCAGCTTTTATGGCTGCTTAGTGGCTCTAACAGCTGATCACAGTAGCATCCACTTAACCTTCAGCTCCTTTGATCAGTGATCCAGCTAATCCCAGCCTTGAACTCTGTGTCTTCTCTTCCATTGGTGCCCATTGCTTGGGTGTCAAATAATCAGCTTTTTATATTATTTGTTAAAAGAGCATTTTGTTCTGAGAACTGTATGTTAAGGAGAAATAACCTGGCTTCAAGACTGAGTCAGATGTAATGTTTGTACCAGTTCTATAAACTGAAGAGACACTGTATATCACAATAGTGAAATTCTGTCATGTCCTAAGACTTAACATTTTGTATGAAAAAGCACATCATCTTATCCTTCAAGGAGCAGCTTTGTGCTTGCTCCTTATGACTATGTTATTTATTTTAGGCATGTCAGAGAACAAACTGATTTATATTCTTAAGTGCTGAATATTTTTCATAAAGGCCGAAGTGTGGATAAGAAAAAGCACTTCTACTTTTGAAGATGCCCTTTAAAAAAAGTCACATCCTCAGAAAAGCACCCATTGAAATTGAAGCAGTATTAACTCATGTTTGACTAATTAAGAATCCATGCTTAGGCAGTCCATTTTATTATTTAAAAAGCTTCAAATGGTAATATGCAGGATGATTGCTTTTTCAGGTCTCTGTGCCTTTCAATGTGTCATTTTCTCTCCTTGGAATGCCATTCCTTGCCCTTCTTCTCTCTCCTTTTTTACTTTTATTTTTTGCTTGGAAAAGGCCTACAAATCCTTCAGTTCTTAGCATGAAGGAAGATTTTATGAAGTAGATTGCTGTGACTTCTGTGCTCCCTTTTACATGCCTCTATTTTTGTATTTATGTTGCAGTCGTGGTTTTTCGAATATTTCTTGCCTGCCTTCTACCTTGTAAACCTTTTAAGGGCAAGGACCTGCTTACTGTTATTTAGACCATACATGGCATATGGGCTCTCAAGTCTGTGGTTGTTGAGTGAATAAATAAAAATGTGCGTTCTTTGTGTTTTTGTAACCTTCCATAGAAGATGGGCTAATTAATGAATTATGGATGCTTTCCAGAACCGATTAATTTGCGACTGATTTATTTTGCATGTTTTATAATTTAAATACATAAATAAATAGTGTCATAGTTGAACTGTATGAAAAAAAGGGCCATTGGCGACTATAAGAACTCTAAAACTAGTTGCAGGGTCTCTTGTGGAACAATTCTGATACCTTAATGTTCTGTTGTAAGACATTCAGGTTCTGCTTGATTTTAGGCCCCTATTTCCACTTATAAAAGACAGCATGCATTTGCCACTCCTAAAGGTTGTAGTTATCTTCTGGTTTTTGAAATTTGAAACAATCCTCTGTGAATGATGCTTCTTTGTAACAGTGATAGTCAAGCTTTGTGCTTGCTCGTTTCTCATTGCTAGGGAGCAGAGTGATTGTCATTCAGAGTGGAGGACAGTCAGTGCCTATTCTGGTGAGACAGATTTCATAGATGTCTAAAGTGATTGGTGCTCATGACATATTTCACACACATATACACACACATTTTTAAGTAGGTGAAAATTGTTTCAAAGTGAATATCAAGGGTGGTCTTAAAGGGAAAGAAGTGTCACAGCTGGGTATTGTGCACTGGGCTACCAGCCCCTATGTTCTTTGATGGGGTCTTTTTATAACCAGGTAATGGTGTCATCTTCTCCCCTCTCCCCTGCTATTACATTGCCTTACCCTGTTCCCTGTTCCCCACTGAAGTTTTTATATTCTCAAAATATTGGCTCCAGGGCAGCCACTTAGACTCGCTATATTGAAGGAGCTCAGTTGGCCTAGGAGAAAAAAGTTTTCAGAGAGGCAGGAACTAAGTTTGTCAAAGTATTGGAGGACTTACGAGGTGGTCGGTGAGGTAGGGAAAAGAGATATGGAATATAGTATAATTCTCATTTTTTGACATCTTTGAAGCATCATATTTCCCATTATCTTGGTCTTTGCTAATCAAGTTAATAAATAAGCATATTGTTGGTTATAGTTACTCAGGAACCCAGCTATATTTCAACAGTGGCTGAAATTATATCTCCACTGTCATGTTGGTAATTATTTATTGGTTAATCACAAGGTAAATAGTGTCAGGTATAAGTTTTCTAATGTTTAGTTCTTACTCTGATACTGTGAGTTTTTATTAAAGTCAGTACTTTCAAGATCATTGAGATGAAAGATGCACTACATGTATGTTAATTTTTATTTGTAATATTTAAAGTATTTATATAACTATTTTATTTAAAATTCCTATAATGCTTAAAATATATGGCAATATTAGTATTTATAAATGTGGCATTTGAAAAGCAATGCATCATTATTTTGACATTTTCATTCTTATTTTCTTTCCTTCTTTTTGTCTTTTTTTTTTTTCTTTTGAAGAATTAATGTGCCATCTGGAAACCTCTGAGATCATGCCATAAAAGGAATTTTGGCTTTTTTGGCAACCAGTCATAGGCTATGCTGTGATTATGCACCTTATCAGAATAACAAAACATAGTTAGAAAGGTGTATTAACTCAAATATGTCTCAAAACATTTTTATATTGGGGATTCTTGTATGGATATTATGGGAATTTAAAAAATTGCCGCTATTCTATCCCAAGGTTAAGATGATTAATGGGACAGTTGTTGCATCCTCAAACAGAAATATAAATTGAACCCCTATATGTCTAAGTGGTTCCACGATATTTCTAAACACTATATCCTGTATCTTTTTAGTATTAGATAAATACAATTAGTTTATATGTTTTTGAGAGGGGAGAGTTGCAGTATTATATTGCAATTAACTTGCTCTGTTCTTCTGAATAATATAGTCATTGGAACTGTCAGCCAAAGGATCTTTTTGGGGGGAGGGCGTTTTTTTTAATTCTAAAAAGTAACAAGTTTTTTAAATTAATTGAAAGAAAACAGCTGAAATCATGCATTGAAAGGGTTAAGTCGACATGAAAGAATTCATTTCCACTTTAATGACCTAGCCTTGCTGGGTTAGGACGATGGGGAACATGCTTCTGACTTGTACTCCTATTGCCAATTAACACCTCCTATAACAGGTTGCCTCAGCTAGTCATTGAAGCTCAGGCAGTAGAAATAGTTTACATGCAGCTTGTTTTTCACACTAGTTGTTTAATACTCACAAAATTAAAGTATTAAAAGGTTGTTTCTTACCTTGCTGGGTAAGAGATAAACAATGCAGTGGTAGCTATTTATATATGTTTGAATTCACTTATTTTGTGTTCAGGTTTTTTTTAAAGTAGTTTTTAATTGAGGAAACTGAAGGTAATGGTTTCATCAGATTTTTTAATTTTATGATAGAATTTGTTAGCATTATATTGGATACCATAAAATTAAGGATTATTTTCTTTCAACTACTCAATAAATTATATGATTAGGCTTTATTTTGTTTGTAAAAATATAATCACCTTCATTTGTTTATAAAACCTATTATCTTTTTGTTAAAAATAAACAAGTATTTTAATAAACTTTTAAAATGAATTCTAAAGAATTCTAAATATGCACATTTAAACAGCCATTGTAAAAATAAACCCTATGTAATATTTTAATATTAGAACAATTTTTTTAACAAAGTTTGAAGTGTTTGGTGTCATTTGCTAAGATGACTTTCTATTTTTAGATATTTTTGGAGTGTTGCAGATCAGTGATGCTATTTATCTTGCATTTCTTTTAAGTGACACTTTAGTTCATGTTTAATCAGCAGGTATTTTAATAACATAATAAAATTGGCTAAATAATTGATACCAGTTCACACTAAGAGAAAGGTGGAGTAATATAACTAATAGTGTTAACAAATTTGTTAAAAGGCCTGAGTAGGTAACACTTTGAGGCGTTAGTTTTTATGCCTTCCTTTTTTTTTTTTTTTTGAGCACTTAGTCAACGAAGGCTGCCCAAGTAAAAGTCACAGCTTTTTATGCTGGATCAGATTTTAACCTTCTAAATGGGGGGAGGGGGGCAGGGAACAACCCATGTCTCATTTAATTTGACCGCATTTAAAATTTATGGACCTAGATGATAATTTCTGTTTTACTAAATGCGGCAGATCAAAACTCATTGTATAGAGGTAAGTTTGATGCCTTTGTGGAGTCCATAACAAGTTTTATATCACTGGTTGGTTAGATTTTCATGAATGAATAAAGGCTGGTCACACTGCTTGTGCTTATGGCTCAACTCTTTATCCTATAGTTCTGTTAGATACCTGACTTAGACTTTTAGTCTAAGTTTTAAAAGGCATGGATTCCCCCCTTTTAAAACAAACTTATTTTAAATAAAGAGTCAGACTTAGGTGATTTCTAAGTTGCTTGTAGGAATTGAGTATTGAAGATTTATATAGCAAATTAATTATTTCAATTTCTTGTTTTTATGAGGGACACTTACATTTTGGTTTCATATTTTTTTAACAGAAATAGATAACTATAGTCATATCCCAGTTCTCAAATGGTAGTATTCATTTAAGGTATAACAGTAGATTATAAAGTTGTAGAGCATTCATATGTTTCTTATTTTACTTATCTGTTGTTGGTGATGTGTTTTTGTTTTATAGTGGCATTGTGTGAAATATAGACCAATTTTCTTTAATTTTCAATTTACTTAGCTTAAGAACCACTTTAGTTTTCCTGGTGCCTTCAGTTATTCTAATAGTTGTTATAAAAGGACCTTGAAGCTTAATTTCACATTCAATCTCCAAACAATGACTTTCTGTTCTTCTTTATTGTTCATATACTATATAAACTGGTAATTTTAGAGCTATGTATTTTATTAAGCACCAGAAAGAAGACATTGTTTTCCATCACTATTTTATAGAATAATAACAGCCTAAGTCAATTTTAAAAATTCACAAACTATTTGGCAGCCAGGTTTTCATTTGATTTATATAATTGTACAAGTTTTTTAACCTCAGTTTACCTAACATTTAGCTTAGTTTCTTAAATATAATAATTTCTCAATAAATGAAAGATGATTTTTTCTTTTTTTTTGCACTCTGTTGCCCGGGCTAGAGTGCAGTGGTGTCAGCCTAGCTCACAGCAACCTCAGATTCCTGGGCTCAAACAATCCTTCTGCCTCAGCCTCCTGAGGAGCTCAAACTATGGGACTACAGGCATGCGCCGCCATGCGCAGCTAATTTTTTCTGTCTATTTTTAGTTGTCCAGCTAATTTCTTTCTATTTTTAGTAGAGATGGGATCTCGCTCTTGCTCAGGCTGGTCTTGAGCTCCTGAGCTCAAACGATCCTCCCACCTCGGCCTCCCAGAGTGCTAGGTTTATAGGCGTGAGCCACCGCACCCGGCCAAGATGATTTAAATGATTCACAGTCTGTAAATTTTTTAAGGTCTTCTTTAGTCATATGAATGGGACATGTATAATTTGTCCTCATATGTAATCACATATGTCCATTTTAGTTGAATGTAAATCGTAAACATAGCCTAACATTAGTTAACTTAAGTGTAACTTGAGAAAACAGTTTGTATCAATTTCTACTTGTGAAATTTTTTGTTTCTCATTAAAGTCACAGGATTGGAAATACAAGATATGAGAGTAAGGGTAGTTAAAGGGACTTGGAAACTTTCTGTGGGTAAGGGATAAAAACCATCATCTGTGTCTGTTCTACTGAGTAGCACCTCCCAAGCCTAAGGTTCTGCCTCTGTGGCTATTACCACTTCATTATCCTGACCTCTCTTACTCTGTATATTTTCCCACTTGGATTCTCTTGACTCATACTTTTTTTTCCTTAAGTTTTTTAATGTTCAAAATAGAGCTATACCTCAATATCTTTATTTTTCTAGAGCATAACCATCTGGCACTTGAAGTATCTTGAAAATTCTTCATATTCAAGACCTCTGCTTCTCTAATGAGTTAGTGTCCTGTTTTTTTTTACATTAACTCTCTTCTTTAAAATACATTAAAGTTATACTCAAATTTTAATTTTATATGCTTACACATATATAGTCAATAGGAAATGGCTCCAGGTGGCAGAAGATTCTAAAATTATAAACAATGAAAATGAAATAAGCTCCCAGAATGAAAGTAGATCTGGGCATGTGAAAATGGGATGGTATGCCGTAGTAGAAAATGTGTATTACTAGAAGTCAGAAATTGCATTTTATTCCTGATGATAATACTGTTTAGCTTTCTGATCTATGGCAGTGTATATTTTGAGTACCTCACAAGCTTCTTGAAGGCTTTGTTTAACCGCACCGCTGAAGTGCTAGGCACATGGTCAGTACTTTAAGTATTATTTGTGGCCTGGGATTGATCTTTGCCACACATTTGATAAAAAATGATATATTTTTTCAGAGCCTGAAAAAGAAACTCCAGATTTTCTCTGATGGGACTGTGTGGCTCATGTAATGATTTGGAAAACTTTAGGTTAAACAAAGATAAACAGATTTTTTCCACCCTAGGATTTTTCTTATGTTATATTCTAACATACAACAAACATTTTTGGTGGTAACGTGGATACACAGTATATTCCAAACTTAGTTGCCTAGGAGTGAACTCTTTGTACGGTATTTTCTTGCAACTCATTTCTCAAAAATAAATATTTTAAAAATCTCTGCCACACTGCAGAATAACAAAGAATTGATAAAACTTGGTGGTATACGGAATATAAGGAGTGAAGGAGAAAGTTAACAAAATTTTTGCCTAGATTTCTAGCTTGAGACTCAAGATATTAATTAGAATGATAAGTGGGACAGGTTAATTTGTAGAGAAAAATGATGCATTTCATTTTTGAAGACATTGAATTTGGACTGTCTCCCTTGGGAGGCAATATGATGACTGGCAGTAAATTAGGAGAGAACCTAAAAATATTGTCTGATTTAATCAGTCACCGATTGTTTTATCCTTTTTTATAACATTTTAACCAAGTGGAATAGTTATGTTAGATTAACTCCAATTACAGGGAACTATTAACTTTAATTAACTCTTCTTTGGATAGCTTGGACTAATACAAGATTTTTCTTATATTGAACCCAAATTCACTATCCCATAGCTTCTTCCCATTAGCTCCTAGTTCTCTATACTATAAAGTCCATATCAGTAGTTCTAAAACATTAATGAGCATCAGAATCACCTGGAAGACTTTTTTAAACTCAGATTTCTGGGTTCTGCTATCAGAATTTCTGATTCAGTGAAGAGTAAGCTTTGCTACCAAGTTCCCAGGTAATGCTGATTGGACTGGTTCAGGGACTATACTTTGAGAACTGTTAGTCTAAACTTTATCAGGCAACTTTTTAGATATTTAAAGAGAGAAGTTTTGTACCTTGAAATGTTTTGTACCTTTGTCTTTTCCAAACTCGATCAAGTTCTTTTGAACATTTCCTGTATGCCATGACTTTAAGTCATGTTCCTGTCTTGGGTAGCTCAGATACTGAGAATGAAGAACTCTCTGAAGTAGAATCCCTCACTAGAGTCAAGAATTGGCCCAAAAAAGGCTGTATCCTTGAGTGCTCTAAAAACACTTTGCACTGGTAAACATAAGCCTACCTGGTTGTTGTATAGGTTCATTCCTAATTTACCTCTTGTTATCATAGCTTCCAAAAGGGGAGAGAAATCTGCCTTCATATGAATGTACTTGCCAGCCATGCTCTTTTTTATAGTTTTCTTTTTTTTCCTCCTAAGCTTTATTGAGGTATAATTGACAAAACTGTTTGATGTTAAGATGTACGATGTGATGATTTCATATACATATTTTTTGTGAAGTGATCATTGCAATCAAGTTAGTGTACCATGTTACTTTACCATACTGTATATTAGATCCCCCGAACTTATCCATCTTATAACCAAAAGTTTATACCCTTTGACCTGCATCTCACCTTTTCCCCAACCCCCTACCTCTGCTAAGTACCTTAACCTGCTTCTATACTGAATATTTTAACTCACAATCCTGAAGGAACCCTCACCTAACTTAAAAAGAAAGAGGCAGTGTTCTATTCTACATTACTTTCATGTTCTTTTTTTTCTTTTTCCTTTTTTTTTTTTTTTTGTGAGACAGGGTCTCGCTTTGTTGCCAAGTTGGAATGCAGTGGCACAATCATAGCTCATTACAACCTCGGACTCCCAGGCTCAAGCAATCCTCCTGCCTTAGCCTGCTCAATAGCTGGGACTACAGGCACTTGCCACCACACCCAGCTAATTTTTAAAATTTTTTGTAGAGACGGGGTTCTTGCTATGTTGCCTAGGCTGGTCTCGAACTCTTGGCATCAAGTGATCTTTCTGCCTCGGCCTCCCAAAGTGCTGGTAGTGAGCCACTGTGCTGTCTGTCCTACTTACTGTTTCTGTGAGTTCAGCTTTTTTAGATTCCATCTATAAGTGAAGTATGTGTCTTTGTCTTATTTCACTTAGCATACTGCCCTTGAGGTTCATCCATGTTGTCACAAATGACAGGATTTCCTTTTTATGGCTGAATAATATTTCATTGCATATATATACATAAAAATATATATATATACTTTATTTAAAGAATGGAATTTCTTTATTCATTCAATCTATCAGCAGACACTTAGGTTACTTCCATATCTTGGCTATTGTGAATGCTGCAGTGAGCATGGGAGTGCAGATATCTTCGCATGGTGCTGATTTCTCCTTTGGGTATATACCCACAAGAGGAATTGCTGGATCATATGATAGTTCTATTTTTTAATTTTTTGAGGAACTTCTGTACTGTTTTCCATAATGGCTGTACCAGTTTACATTCCCACCAACAGTGTACAAGGGTTTCCTTTCTCTCTATAACATCACCTCATTCTTTTTAAGTTAGGGGAGGGTTCCTTTAAGATTTAAGTTAAAGTATTCAGTATAGAAGCAGATTAGGGTACTTACTTTTAACTTAAGGTTATATTGCTGGTTAAGATGGCTAGAGTGATAGAGATCTCAGGTAAAGAGGGTTTCAACAATGTTTTTAAATTATAGGTTAAGTTATTTGTATTGTTAGAAGAATTATCTTCAGTGTTGTGGTTCCTGGCAAACATCTCTGCTTATTTACTCAAATAATTTCTAGGAGTGAAAGAATAGGTCAAAAAGTTTGTGTAGTTGTAAGGCTCTTGATATACGTTGCTGAGTTATATTAATACTATTTTATATTCCCACCAATGGTGCTGAAATAGTGTTTTTTTTTTTATTATTATACCTTCTGTAAAATTGGGCATTGTAAAGCTTATTTGGTAGGAAAAAACCCCACAATGTCTTAATGTGTTAATTGGCATTTCTTTAATTAAAGAAGGTTAACTAGGGAGGTTGAGCATTTTTCATATTTATTTCATCATGTATTTCTTATGTAATTAGTCTCTGTATATTCTTTGCCCATGTTTCCATTGTAGTTTTAGTATTTTAAAATTCAAACAGTGTATTGACTTTTTGTCATAAATGGGTAAACTATGTTTTCAGGATGTTTTATTCTGCTTTTTAACTTTTTCAGTATTCATAAATTTTAGATTATGTTGTTAGCTTTGTGTTCCTTTATTTGTTCAGTTGAGTTTGTACCTAAAATGTGTTTCTTTACGCAGATCATATAGACATTTACCAATTATTTTTAGCATAGTTTTTGTTATGCATTGCTTTTTGAAAAAATGTAACTCTTTAATCCATCTGGGTGGTGCTATAATATGATATGAAGAGGCAAATTTAGTTTTAAATGCTTGCAGTATTAAAAAAGAAAAAATGGGAAATTAAAATAGAATATGTTCAATTCTGTGGCGATAACTTTGAAATCTAAATGAAATGAAACTTTCTGCAACAATATAATCCATCTAGTCTCAAGATATAGATAACTTGAATTTATTAATACCACTGAAAGTTATAAAAATTAGCTCCAAAAACAGCCTTAGAGCCAAATGTTTTAATAATGAACTCTTCCAAATTTTAAAGATATTGATAATTTTTTATTCACACACGTATTATTAGAACACAGAAAATGGAAAACTGTATAATTGGAAAACTTGTAAAATTTTCCAGTGTATTTTATAAATCTAGCATAATATCAAAACCTGACAAATTTAACAGAAAAAAGAAAATGCAAGACCAGTCTCACTCATGAGAAACACCATGAATAAAAATGTAGTAAATAAAACATAAAAAATTAATTCAGAAGTACAAAGGTGATTTAACACTGAGAAATATTAATGTAATACATCACTGAAGAAAAGCAAGGTAAGTGAGCCATAGTGACCATTGTGTCTTCTTTTACATAAAAAATGTAGATCTCATTGACAAATCTTGCTCAGTCTTTTTTGTTTTAATTGTTACTTTTAAGCAGCATATACATGAATTTCTATTTTAAACCCCTTATAAGAGGCTTTTATCTTTCAACAAGACTTTAATCCATTTATACATTTTCATAACCAATATATTTGATCTTATGTTGTTTGGTATTCTTGTTTTTCTTCTTTCTTGAAAGGTTTTCTACTGTTTTTTTATTGTCAATGTTGTGTTTGATTTTTCTTCTCCATTAACTTGGTAAGGTGTACATTGTGTTTTAATTTTTATTGTGGTTACTTTAAACTTGAGTTCAAAAAACTATTTAATCCACATTTCCAGAACAGTCAAAGTCAACGCTTAGTTACTTGGATAATAATGGTGGATTTGGACCCTGGTTATTTATGTTATTTATCTCTATCTCTGTTTTTAATTGTGTCAATGGTCTTAACAGATTTTTTAAAATATATTGGCTTTTCCATTTTTTAGCTTCTCACTTTTATTTGGGGTGGGTGAGATGCTCAACTGGGTCATTTATTCAAGAAGTTCTTTCAAGGAGGATTTATGGAAACATTTTCTGAGCCCTTGCATATTTAGTAATGTATCTGTGGACCTTCAGACATTTTAAAAAATTGAGTATAAAATTTTTTGACTCAGTTTTTCTCTGAAAACTCTGAAACTTTCTTCATTGTTCTTTTGCCATTTACTGTTCAAGGAAATCCCAAGTCAACCTGTGTTGCATTTTATTCACTGCAGGTCATTTGGTTTTCCTACTTGGATGGTTTTAGATGTTTTGCTTTATCCATGTAATTAAGATTTGTTAAGATATAGTACTTTATTCATTGATATTCATTGATTATTGCCTGACATGATGATCTAAAAGTTGAGCTTTTTGTTAAATTCAAGAAAATTTTCTTCAGCTTTGTCTTTACTTACTGATTCTTTCCATTTCTTATTTTATCCGTAGGAACAACTGTATTTTTTAGCTTAGAGCTCCTTTCTTTGTCCTCTAGTTTCATTATATTTCTGAAAGTTTTCATTTCTAACTTTATTTTCCATTCTGGGATGTCTTTTAAAGTTTGTATTCTGTATCACTGAATTTAATTTGTCATAATGTTTTTACCCTTGTTTTTCTCAGTATGATTTTAATTCTAAATTATTTTTCATCTTTTCATCTTAGTCTGTCCTCTGACTTTCTATTTCAAATATAAAAAACCTTATAGTCCACTGATGTCAAGTAGTTTTCTAAAATTTTGTTCATGATTCCTATTTTTATATGGCATTCTTCTCTTTGAACCATCAAAATGCTGTTCCCCAGGAGTGTCTGCCAAAAAATAATGGATGTGGATTGTCCACAGCCCCACATTTTTCTTATCTTGGAGGGTTAATGGGTCATCTCTGATCTGTAGCTGTACATGTTCTTATGTACCTCTCTGACCTCAGTTTCCAGTGTCTTTAGTGGGGTGTTCTTCTATTGGCTGGTTGCGTGGTATTCCGAACAGGTGAGCGTGTAGAAATACAGCAGCTTCAGATATTCACTATTAGTCAAGGTTCTTAACGTCTTGTCCCATAGTCAGTGTATTACATGGGGTGTCTCCCCTTTTCTCTCCTTCCCTCTCTGGATGCAGTTCACCACTACCAACTCTTCTTCTTGCCAAGTTTTCATCTGGGAAATTTAGTCTCTGACTAGATCAAGAAATAGTAGTAATGGGGGTAAAAGGGACGGCAGGATATATCACTGGTCACAGCCTGAAAAACAGCACTCAAACAATAAACAGCTGCATAATTTTTCTCTTAATACCTGGCTTTCTGCTAGTATGTTTCTGAACCAGAAGAAAATAGGTTATGAAAGGAGCTAAGATCTTTTTACCTACTTACATGTGGCTTGCGCCTCTCTCTCTCTCTCTCTCTCACACACACACAGAGTAACTGGTTGGTATTTTTCTTTTCTGCTTTTCTGTTGTAGTACTTTAATTTATTCATTCATTCTTTTTTTTTTTTTTTTTTTTGAGACAGAGTCTCACTCTGTTGCCCGGGCTAGAGTGAGTGCCGTGGCATCAGCCTAGCTCACAGCAACCTCAAACTCCTGGCCTCAAGTGATCCTTCTGCCTCAGCCTCCCAAGTAGCTGGGACTACAGACATGTGCCACCATGTCAGGCTAGTTTTTTCTGTATTTTTAGTTGGCCAATTAATTTCTTTCTATTTCTAGTAGAGACAGGGGTTTCACTGTTACTCAGGTTGGTTTCGAACTCCTGACCTTGAGTGATCCGCCTGCCTCACCCTCCCAGAGTGCTAGCATTACAGGCCTGAGCTATTCATTCATTCTTTCAGCCAATACTTAAGTTCTTATTATGTGCCAGGCACTTTGCTAGGCACTGGTTATATGTAATGTTGAATAAAACAGAGTGTTCCTTCCTTCATTGATGGCAGAAATAGTTTCTGGATTCTATCAGTAACACATTTTGGTGATGGTATGATGTTTTATTTCCTTCTTTTTTCTAAATAAATATTTTCTGGCAGGTTGAGAAAGGCTATATTAATAACTACAGTCAAGATACCAGTTTAACTTCTTTCTCCATATGAAATTTTAAAAATTGTTCTAGATCTAGGAATAATTTTATGAATACAGTTTTCGTTATCTTAACCTTTTTTTTAAGTTTTATTTTTAATTGACAAATAATTGTATGTATTTGTGAGGTACGGTGTGATGTTTTGATAAATGTATAGAAATGATCAAATCAGGCTAACATCTGTAATCTCAAGAATTTATCATTTTTTTTATCGTGAGAACATTTAAAGTTTTCTTTTAGCTATTTTGAAATATACAATACAGGCAGTCTCTACGTTATGGATGACCCGACTTACGGTGTTCCATACTTATGAACGGGTTCCCAAGGCTCCGCATAAGGATAATTTATAATTAACACGTTACTACATAAACTGACGTTAGTTTTGAGCCCGGGACCTCGTGAAGCATATGTAACTCATGTCTCCGCACCTTGGGAGCCGTGAGAACTATTTTTCAAGTTGCATATAACTCACACACAAAAAACAATAAAAAATAACAGCTTTTTCATAAAATTAGAAAGGATCATTTTTTTTCCCGAAATTTTTATTCTGTTTTTGTAATAAGACACCGTGGCCCGAGAGAAAAAAATTTTTTTTCTAGTTTGGCAGTCGTTGTGTTAAATTAATAATTCCGGAACTAGTTTCTTCCACGCATGTAGACATACTGCATAGTGTGAGCAGTAGCAGCTAGTCTCATTGTTTATACAGTCCCTTATGCACAGCATCACTTTTGTCTTAACTTTTTTATTTGATTTTGTGAGTCTGTATTTACCGTTATGACCATGCCTCCAA
>CAUYRT010064511.1:0-10245 GCA_963574885.1 Lepilemur ruficaudatus
TGGTAATCAGTAGTTATAACTATAAATGAAATTACCATACGTAATCCAGGTGAGCCTGATTCAATCAGTTGCTGAGCCTTAAGAGCAGAGCTCAGACTTCCCGAGTAAAATAGAAATTTCACCTGTGATCAGCAGCTTCACGCTGTGCCCAAGAATTCCAGCCTGTCTTTCTTGATAGCCAGTCATCTAGATTTTGGGCTTGCTTAGCCAGTTCCCACAGTAATGTAAGCTAATTCCTTGCAATAATTTCTTAATTTACATATTTTACTGGTTCTTTTTCTCTGGTGGAACTCTAATACAGTTATCAAAATACTTAGTAGCTTCAGTAAGAAATAATGTCAACAGATATGTATACAATAACAAAATGATAAGATGAGAACTAAGCAGGTATGAACCATTCATGCAAAGATATAAGAATGGAAGATCTAAATAGGAAACAGACAGTGTAGGTAGGGTAGAATGAGTGGTGGACAAGTAGAGTTGAGCAGAGCATTTCCAGCAGAGGTAACAAAATTATCACTGCATGAGGTATATGGCAAATAATGTTCCTATATTGCTATTATGTATATTTTTAGGGGGACAATGGCATTTGATGGAGTCTGCCACCATGGGCTTGGTTCACATAATAAAGTGTCTGGTGTAACAGGAATGGTTTGTGAACTTATTATGTAAGGGTTATGATGATTAAATACATTTGGAAGGCAAAAACCACAATCAGATTTAAGTTTAGGAAGTTTGGCAGCACTATGGAGGGAAAGATAAATTAAGTATTTTTTGTCTCTTTGTTTTTTGTTTTGCTCTTTGTAAGCCTTAGAGATAATGAAGTTTCAAAGCAAGATAATGACCATGGGTATAGATAATTGAAAATTAATTAGAGAGACATCATGTATTAGGACAGTTCAGATGTGGGCAATGATGGAGAGAGAAATTTAAACCTCTTAGTTTTTTGATTTGGGCAAATATGTAGATGACAGTGTTGGGTATCAAGACAGAAGATGTTGAGAAATAAAACAACGTTATAGGAAAAGGATTACAATTACACTTCTGAAAGTTTCAAATTTGACCTGATTGGAGATTTTTATTTTTCATTTTTTCTGCTATTTATTTTTTATTTTAGCATATTATGGGGGTACAAATATTTATGTTACATATATTGCCTTTGCCCCACTCAAGTCAGAGCTTCAAGCAAGCCCATTCTACTAAGTGAAGTATCACAGGAATGGAAAAACAAGCACCACATGTACGCACCATCAAATTGGTATTAATTGATCAACACTTAAGTGCACATTTAGTAGTGACATTCATAGGGTGTCCAGCAGATGGGAGGGGGAACAAGGGGATGGGCATATACGTACCTAATGGGTGCAGTGCCCACCATCTGGGGGATGGACACGCTTGGAGATTTTTAATGGAAGATTTCTACCAGGAAGCTCTGGAGCTTAAAAACATGGGATGTCTGGGAAATACCAATTTGAGGCTTATCATATAATAATATAGATGGTGGCTGAAGATATGTGTATGGCCGTGATTTCCAATGGAACAAGTGTATATTAGGAAAAGAAATGGAAAAAGAATTTATTTTGATTCCAAACTGATTCCACATAAATAAAATTTCAAGGGTACCATGTTGCTTTCAAGCTATGCCTAGAGATTGAAAAAAAGGTATTACATTTTTACATTTAAAACAGATTACTTTTGTTTCTTTTTTCTATAATGTTCCAAATACCTATGCAGATAATGCTTTTTTATCTATTCAATAATTTATCCATTAATTTATGCATTCACTCATTTAGCATATAACATGTGATAAGCTGTGTGCTATCTAGCATAAAATGAAAAGCAAAGACCTACACTTTTAATGTCTAAGTCTTGCTTATGTATTTAAAAGATCAACCTTGTACTGAAGAAAATACACAAACACTTTAATTGTAAATAATATTTCAATATTAAGATATTTTCTATAATGTACCTAAGTCTCTTTATATCTACTGGCAAATTATAGAATAAAACATAAGTCAAAGCCCTTACATCACCTAACCTCAGCTAAAGCCAGAGGCTTCAGGGCCACAAAAGGAAGTCTGAAGGCCTCAAAGAAGGAAGATTTTCACTTTAAGGAAGTGCATTAGAGTGGACA
This sequence comes from Lepilemur ruficaudatus, assembly GCA_963574885.1. Lineage (NCBI taxonomy): Eukaryota > Metazoa > Chordata > Mammalia > Primates > Lepilemuridae > Lepilemur > Lepilemur ruficaudatus. The sequence goes on from CAUYRT010064511.1 coordinate 2,135, forward strand.
GGAATGAACTTGAACTCTGGAATTCAAACTCAGTGAAAGCATATCACCCAGGACAAATAAATGTTTCATACTTAATTGATAACCAAGTGTAATGATATTATAGTTTAATGAAGAGAAGAAAAAGAAAGAGGAGGAATAGTAGGGGCGACAAAAGGAAGATCTCCAAGAAGCAGCACCCTGAAAGGCAAGAGCAAACCTATGTCCACCAAGAGAGACATAAATATACTGAAAAGATATGACATCACTCTGGGAACACAGAGGAATCCCAGGTAGAGGAAGATGACATCTCTCATATAGTCAGAAACTACTTCACCACTTGTTAGGTTTGCCTCTAACACACAGCTCATAAAGTATCTGATGAGTATCTTATCTCATACCTCTAACCTCTTACAACTAAGAATGTGGTCCAATGACCGGCAACATAGGCATCACCTAGGAGCTTGTATTACAAAGTTAAAGCTTCAGGCTCCACCCAACGTCTGTCTACTGAATCAGTATATCCATGTTACAAAATTCAGGCGGTGATTTGTATACACAGCAAAGTTTGCGAAGCACTGCCTAACCAACTCTCACTTCTGCCTAGCCAAACATCTCTGTCCTAAGCTAACGTTGTCACATCATACAACTTGTTTGATTTTTTTTTCCCTAGCCAGGGATTTCTTGCTAATATAACTCCACTTAGGGTGAAAAGCCTAAGGATCTTTAAAGTATTACATAAATTAGAAAATTCAGGATATACCTCAATTAAAAAAGTATGACTTGCTCCATTTCTCAAAGAGGTTTTAAATATCCAATCGTGTTTAGTGGGGGTAGGTTTGGATATTTAAACCTGCCTCCACCACACTCCAACAAAAAGGTGGGGGGAAAGGTCATGCTTTCTAACAATTCAGAAAAAGATGTGAATTTAGTTCTTTACACTGCTACTTTAGTAATTATCTCTGTGTCCCAGCTTCCCTTCCATAACCTAGATTATCTCTGAAATTGCTTCTACTTATGTTCATTACATTTTTAGAAATTATAAATACTTAAAGAGAAATATTTTTTTTTGACAATGGCATGATGTGTGATTTACTTATTTGTACTTGCAAATTCAAAAATTGTGAAAACCTATCATTGAATTGACAATTTCAATAGTTACATGAAGGCTTCCCTTCTCTTAACTCTGTCTGATTAGAAGCATTATAATGGTATTCTGTGCATGCTTTGAATTTGTGCATTACTATTTCATTTTCACCCTAAAATATAGACATTTTTGTACTTTGTGTGTTATTATACATGTGGAAATAAGAAGTAGACTTGACAACTACTATAATCCTAAGAATAATTCATTGAGTTGTATAGGAAGTATCATGGTAGATGGGCATTCAAGTCTGTTTTGGTTATCCAATGCTATGTAATGCATTGCCCCAATGCATAGTTACTTAAAACAGCACCAACATTTATTTTGCTCGTAAGTCTGCAATTTGGACAAGGATTTGCAGAAAGAGTTCAACTCTGTTTCAATTGGCATCAAGAGAAATAGCTCAAAAGCTGAGTTCCAGAATCATCTGAAGAAATGTAAATGTGTTAACATATTTCTGGTGGTTGATACTAGATGTTAGCTGGACTGGATGTTGCCTAGGGCCTTAGCCGGGCAGTTGGTGGTGAGCTCCATACATGTTCTTTTCACATGGCTGAGGTTTCCTCACAGCATGGTACCTAGGTCCCATGGGTGACAGTGGGGAGAGAGAAAGAGAGAGAGAGAGAGAGAGAGAGAGAGAGAGAGAGAGAGAGAGAGAGAGAGAGAGAAAGAGAGACTCTTGTCACTTTTTCTGACCTAATTTTAAAAGTCACATATACCACTTCATTGCATTATATCCATGAGGCAGTTACAATGACCTGTCCATTTCAAGGGGAGACTATACCTCGTGATGGGACAGTATTAAAGAGGTTCTAGAAGAATATGTAAAATAACAAATATTGCTATGGCAATTTTTGGAAACTATAAACATCATAGAATCAATTTTCATTTCTTACTCTAAGCAGAATTAAAGCCTTTTACAAAATAGTTTAACCATTTTTCTTTGTACGTTAGCCTCAGAGAATTTACACATACACACATACACACACACACACACACACCCTGATCCTCAAAGATACAGTCTTTGTTAAAGAAACTGAACTTGCAGCATAGACTCAGAAATTCTCATAATCAGTAATAATAACATGCCTTTGGTAGGTTGTGACATGAAGGCTTTCATGTATAGTCCTCACCCACATTAATTCTGGGCTTGAGCATGTGACTTGCTTTGGTCAATGAGATATTGTAATTGTGATACAAGTAGAGACTTGTGCATTGGGCCTTACATTGTCTCGCTGCTGGAAACTCTTCTGCCTTGGTGTGGTGTAAAAAGAAGCCTGGATAATATTGCAAAGAATGACAGATGATATCCAGACAGAGGTCCAGACATTGCCTTCATTCTAGCCAAGGCCCAAATGTGCAAGAGAGCACAAACTCAGCCCAAATTGCTGACCCACAAAATCATGAGAAAACGAATGGTTGTTTCAGGCTGCTAAGTTAAACCCCACATTAAGCTAGAGTAGATCAGATCAGATACTGTGTGACAGAAGCAACAGGCAATACACACAATAATAATCCTCTGATGTTCAAGCAAGATGTTGGGGTATTTATACTTTTGTGGATGACAGGAAATGGTAATTAAAAATATTTGGCAATCATGAAACTAAAAGAGTTCTGATTTCCCTGATCAGTCTATAGGGGTATTGATATAAGAAGTTACTATCTGAGAAGTTAGTTATGGCTTTCCTGTTCCTCAGATTTTGTGAGCTTTGATAAACTCCCAAATTTACAGCCTGGAATAATCCACAGTCCTCCACATCATTCTGAAAATTGCATGTAGCTTATTTGTACTTGATGCTCATTTCTGCCTTGAGGACCACCCCATTGGCCATTGTGCCAGCTTAGCTTGCCTCCATTTAGATACAAAGCCCAGTCCCTTCTCTTTTTTTCTGCACAAGTTTGTATACTCCAATAAACCTCTATTCTGATTCATTTGTGACATTTCTTAATTATTCTATGTGTTTTCACTGTGACAATTAATTAAGGCATAAAACACACTGGGTAACACTAGTGGACAAAGGACCTAGCTGAGCCAATCAGAGGTCTCCCTGGGTCAAGTTACCCAGGCTGAGCCTATCAGAGACCTCCCTAGAGCTTATCTAAGTTAGAAGACTGTCATTATTTTTGGAATATAGACCCATGAGCTTGGGGCTCAGCAGCTATCTTCCCAGTATATGGAGATAGCCTTATTTTGGCAAGGAAGAATAAGACCAGCATGCAGAGAAAAGTGGAAATAAGGAATGCTGTGAAAGTTGAGATTTTGAGGGGTAGGGGCAGGGATGGGGAGAGAAAGAGAGACACAAGAGAGAAAGCTATCAGGATTATTATTTGAGTCTAGACACCCTATGGATGTCCCAAGTATGTGATCCAGTGAAATCTCTGTTTTGTAAAAGCTAGAATTAGTTGGGTTTTGTAACTCACTAATAATAGAGCACTGACTTGTAGCCACTGGCAGTTCATGTTTAAGGAACTGAATCAAGGAAAGATCCTCTGGGCAAGGAAAGGAAAACACAAAAGGGGTGCAGACTACATCAAGTATCTAAGACATGGATTCTAAGTATATATACCACAATCCAAGGCTAAAGAACATGACTTGACCACTTATGAAATCCTAGTAGTTTATAAATTCAAATCTACCTCAGACCAAAGTTTACATAACTTGGTATTGCTTCCAGTTCACACAGTATCAGGCAAGTTCACTTCCAATTAGAATTACAGAGTTTGCCATCAGATTCTCTATGAACAAATTTAGGAAAGGAACTTTTAAGGTCAGACTTGTGTTACTTTACATTTGAATGAAAACCAAGCATAACATCTTATGACAGTTTTTTAGATTATGTCTCTCTATTGATCCCCATTCCAAATTCATTGTTTTCTATTTTGTAAAAAACTTATTTCCTATATGTACCAATTGTCAACATGTATAGAAATAGCAGTATGTACTGGTCAGCATTCGCTGCACCAACAAACACCCCCAAGATCTCAGTGGCTTGTAACTGCAAACATTTGTTTCTTGTTCATGTCACGTGAGAGCTGTGCTTTTTAGGAACTTAGTTGTCTGCTGTGGGTTTGGCTGGGCTCCATTTGGCTTGAGTGGGCTTGGCTAGACTTGGCAGGGCTCAACTGAACTCTGCTTTTTCTTGGTTTGGCTCCATATCTGTTCACATTCCATTAACCAAGGCAAGTCAGATGACTGTACCCAAAGCCAGTAAGATAGGCAAACAGTCTCTGCACATAAATAAGGTACTACAATGTCCCGTGGCAAAGGGCATGGATATATATACCACTTACACAGAGAATGAGGAATGGTGGAAACAGTAATCCAATCTACAACAGAAATTGAGAGTTTGGGAGGATTACAGCTTAATCCATTTTCACAGATTCAGGGAATATCAAGAGTTGGCAGCTAGAAATCTAACCAATTTTTGATACCTACAGATAGAAAAAAAAAAAAAAGGACAGGTACCCCAAAAAATGAAATAGCCATGCCATTTTCACGAAATATGACCTATTTTCTTCAACATTGTTCCCCAGGATATTTCAGGCTAGTCACAAGGAGGAAATCTTTAACTGCATTAATCTGTCCATGGGTATTATCCTACACATGGTCATAATCTGTCTCTCCTCTTATATACTATTTAATATCTTAAACAAAACACCTGCTCACCTGCTAAACCCTTAACACTATTGTCAATTTGAGTGTAGCAGTGGATTATGAGAGCAGTAAAATAAACGTTTAGAAAACTAGATATTTTAAAACAGACAAACAGATCCCTGCTGAAACAGAGCAGACATTTCTTGTTTATTTGATAACTTTTTGGGGAAAAAGGTGTTAAAATTACTTAGAACGAACATCAAATATTTCAAAATTTTTATTTTTGAAAAAAGGCAAACTACAGTTTTCTTCTAAGGACTTTGAATAATTTTGAATCTTATACAAAGAGATTTATTTGCTGAATTTTCTTTTTTCCTTCTAAACTGAGACTTTTTTTTAAGTACCTATAGGAAAATGTCATAATAGTCTTCAAGTTCACTCAGATGAAACATGAAAATAAAAGCTTCCTTTCTCTCCTGTTCTCATATCCCAGGCCTACTTTATTCTTTTTCTTTTCTATCTCTTGCTCAGACTTCAATGGAGAAGTTCATTGAGGATCAAATAATCCAGCTGTTGTTTTCAACTTTTGCTATTTTAATGTTTATTTTCCAAATCATTCCCTATTTTTCTACTAAAAATATCCTGCCAAATCATTATTTTTTCTGGAGCAAATCTAATGCTTTCTGTTGTCAGATATCTGATCCAAATCCAATATTTTTCTTGGCAGTTGGTGAACATAATAATAAGTAGGGATTTTTTTTTTCTTTCCACACTTAAAGCTGGGTAAAAGAGACACAATGCACAAATAAAACCCACTTCAATATTGAGGTAAATTCTCACCTTAACATACATTTACAAACATTCTTTTAAGGGAAAACATGTTAAAGGGAGTTTCAGTGCTTTTAATGAATATTTGCACTTAGCTTTCCACTTTTTAATGCACATTGTTTGAATACACATTGGAAGTGTGATTTAAGTAATGTTGTTCTTTCCAAAGCTTTTATAAATTTATTTTTAAAATTTTTCTCAAAATGATAGTATGCATATAAGAAAGTTCAGAAACAATAACAATAAAAAGCAAAATAAAATTACTTCATTCCACTCTGTCATTTCAATTATATAACCCATTTTTTACTGACTCCTAATTTTATTTCTTCCTTGATTTTCTTCATAACATTATAGAATAGTCTTATCTATGTATTCATTAGATTTACTAATTTTACTTCATATTTGTAGCCTAAAAATGCAAGATTTAGATCTCTGCCTTCTTCTTCTAATTTCTAATAGACATAGTTTTTGCTTTTCTGAAATTTTTATTCTTTAAGGCTTTTAAAAAATTTCTTATATTTCCAAAATAGATAAAATTTCTGTTTTCCTCAAGTTAAATATCTTAAGGATGTTTGTTTCTACTCTTCCCCCAACCATTTCTTTTTTTACAATTTCCCGATTTCTGTCCATTATCCATTTCTATCCACATTATCAAGACAGATAATATTTTCATTTTACTTTTTGTCTACAATTATCAAGATTTATTTAGAGTAGTATGTCTAAAAAGTTAGGAAACATGGGATAATCTTATTCTTAAAGATTATATCAGTTCCATTTTCAAATAATACACTCAAAATACTTTTACTCAATACTGAAGAGCATTTTGGGGGGTAAAGTACCTCTGAATTTAAAGCAATTGTACTGTTGTTAATTGCTAAAAACCTCAAAATATCAGGAAATACAGGTAATAATTTTTGTTTTCAGATTAACCATACTGAAATATTATTTTCAGATTAATAATACTGTCTTTTTAAAATCACATTAACAGTAGAGTCTTTTTTTTCACCATTGCTTTAAATATAGGGATACTCACCTGAAAGGCTTTTAGATGAATTTGTTATTTTGGAGCCCAACACTTAAATCACCCCCAGATGCTTTAAATCACCCCCAGACAACTATTAATGGTTTTACAGAAAAGCCTCCAAACAAACCAAAATAAACCAATGTGACATAAAACTTTGCTACAAAATTAATAGTTAATTAACATTAATCAGAAATAATTAAAAATTATATGGAGTCTACAGGAATTTTGTAAGAAATAATTTATCACAAAAAATGAGATGCCACAATATAATTTTCTGCCCAATCACAAATTTCATATTTCATTCTAACTCCAAATATGACTTGATTCTCCTTATCACAATAAGTTTATGACAGATAACATAAATGTAAGTTCAAGTATAAATACTTGAGAGAGTTAATTCCTAGATTAACATACTCATTTTAATAGGCATTTATTTAGTATATGACAGAGAACAAACCATCAAAGAAATAATAAAAAGACATTGTCATTTGAAATTAACTTTGAACAGTTATGTTAGCCACAAATGTAAATAATCAGCAAACAGTAATAAAGGCTCTTAAACTGGAGACGACTGATATCAATCATTTACTCTTTCAACAAATATTTACTCCAAAGAAAAAAAGAACAAGAATTTTGCCTTAATGCACTTTACACTTTAGTGAGGTGAGACAAATAATTATAAACTAACTAAATGCAATATGTAGTATGCTATATGGTGATAAATGTTATGAAGAAAATATAAACCAGGGAAGTGGATAGAAAGACCTAGAGAAAAAGGTACACTTTGAAATGTGGTGGTCAGAAAAGGTATTACAGTAGTTCCCCCCCTTATCTGCAGTGTTATTTTCTGCAGTTTTAGTTATCCATGGTCCAATGCAGTTGGAAAATATTATATGGAAAATTCCAGAAATAAACAATTCATAAGTTTTAAGCTGTGCACCATTCTAAGTAGTGTGATGAAATCTCATGCCTTCTCACTCTATTCCACCTTAGACAGGAGCCAGCCCTTTGTCCAGCACAGCGTTGCGGTATATGCTACCCATCCGTTAGTCACTTACTAGCTGTCTCAGTCATCAGAGTAACTGTTGCGGTATCTCATTGTGTGTGTTCAAGGCAAACACTAGCCTAACCTCGCTTAACAATGCCTACGTCATTCACCTCACTTCATCTCATCACATAGGCATTTTATCATCTCACATCATAAGAAGAACAAAAAGAAGGGTTACTATACCATGGTAAGATATTTTGAGAGAAAGGGAGAAGAAAAAACCCATTCACTTAACTTTTATTACAATGTATCATTATAATTTTTCTATTTTTATTAGTTATGGTTGTTAATCTCTTACTGCTTTAAATTTATAAATTAAGCTTTATCATAGGTGTGCATGTATAGGGAAAAAAACATAGGATTTGGTACAATCTACAGTGTCAGGCATCTACTGGGGGTCTTGGAACATACCTTCCTTGGATAAGGGAGGACTACTGTACTAAGAAGAGATGCTTGGAAATAGTCCTGACGGAAAGGGTGGAGTGAGTTAAGGCAT
>CAUYRT010064513.1:0-87163 GCA_963574885.1 Lepilemur ruficaudatus
TAAGAACTCGAGGTAACTCGAGAAGCACCGGAGCGCCGCGGGAAACCGTGGCGCGGCGGTAGGCAGGTGCGGGAGAATGCGGGAAGGTCCTGCAACGAACGCCGCGGCCGCGAGCCGTGACCGTTACACCCCGCGTCCTTCAACTCGCGCATGGCTGTGGCGAGACGTGACCGTTACATCCCGCGTCCTTCGCTTCGCGCGTGGCTGTGGCGGAGCGGGGGCCGCGGCGGCGGAGGGCACGCGCCCAGCTCAACGGCCGCACCTTCCTGGTGCGGGTGCCTCGTGCGACCCAATACGCTCCAAGGGCGCGCGAGCCGAGGCGGCCGCGCTCAGGCAGGGAGAGGACTCCCTGTGCAGCCAGCGCGTCTCCCCTGGGGCCATGCGCCTTGTCCCGCGCTCCACCGCCGGAGGCAGGATCACCGCGGGGGACAGCCAATCAGCGCCATGGCCCGCCTCGCCTCCGGCCCACCCCTTCGATGTCCCGCCCCGTCCCAGCCCGCCTTCCGCCTCGGCCCTCCCACCAGTGGTCCCGCGCTGCTGGGTGCCCAGCGGAGAGTCTGGTGCATCAGCATGCGCCTCTCTCACCTGCCTGCCCACTCCATCCCTTTCCGCGCCTACTCTTGGAATGCGCTGCTGCACCGCACCGTGTGCATGCGCAGAGCGGTGGCGACCTGAGCTTGAGAGAAAGAGTGGCAGTGATTGCTGCCTGGCTTTCACCGGACTGCAGAGGGAAACCCCTAACCCCGCCACCATAGGCCTCTGGATATGATTGCACCTTCTAGAGTGCAGCGTGCTGTGCAACTTTGGAAGCCCGCAGCATCTTCTGACCTCTGTGCAATCCAGACTCTAGCCTGTCCAGTAACCCGACTGGCTTCTGCAGCTCCTGGGCAGCCCCTACACACATTTGCACCATGCTATTTTGGTTGCTATAACTTTTTAGTATAGTTGGAAGTCAGATAATGTGATGCCTTCAGATTTGTTAGTATTGCTTAGTATTGCTTTGGATATTAAGGGTCTTTTTGATTCCATATGAAATTTAAGATTGTTGTTTCTAGTTCTGTGAAAATGACATTGGTATTTGGATGTGAATCACAATGAATCTATAAATCATTTTGGGCAATATGGGCATTGTAACTATATTAATTCTGCAATCCATGAACATGGAATGTTTTTCCATTTTTTTGTTTCATCAGTGTTTTGTAGTTCTCCATGTAAAGACTTTTCACCTCCATGGTTAAGTATATGCTTAGGTATTTTAAATTTTTTGCTGCCATTGTAAATAGTATTGAGTTTTTCATTTGATTCTCAGTTTTGCTATTATTACTATATTGAAAGGCTACTGATTGGTGGACACTAATTTTGTAACCTAAGATGTTACTGAATTTATTTATCAAATCTAGGAGTCCTTTGGAGGAGTCTTTAGGGTTTTCTAATTATAAGATCATATCATCAGCAAAGAGGGATAGTTTGACATCCATTTTTCCTATTTACATGCCGTTTATTTCTTTCTCTTGCCTGATTCTTCTGGCTAGGAATTCCAGCAATGTGTTGAATAGAAGTGGTGAAAGTGGGCATCCTTGTCTAATTCCAGTTCTCAGAGCAAATGCTTTCAACTTTTCTTATTCAATATGATTTTGGCTATGGGTTCTTCACATATGCCTTTTATTACCTTTAGGTAAGTTCCTTCTATGACTAGTTTGCTAAGGGTTTTTATCATAAATGGGTGCTGTATGTTATCAAAAGCTTTTTCTGCATCTATTGAGATGATTATATGCTTTTTGTTTTTTATTCTGTTTATTTGGTGAATCATATTTATTGATTTGTGTATATTGAACCATCCTTGCATCCCTGGAATGAAACTCACTGGATGGTGGTGAATTAGGTTTTTTGATATGCTATTGGATTCGGTTTGCTAGTATTTTCTTAAGAGTTTTTACATCTATGTTCATAAGGGATATTGATCTGTAGTTTTGTTGTTGTTGTTTTTCCTTGCTTTGATGTCAGGGTAATACTGGCTTTGTAGAATGAATTTAGGGAGGATTCCCTCGTTCTCCATGTTATGGAACAGTTTCAGTACAATAGGTACTAATTCCTTAAAGGTCTGGTATAATTCAGCTGTGAATCTATCTGGTACTGAGGCTTTTTTGTTTTGGGGAGATTTTTTTATTATTGATTCAATCTCACAACTCATTATTGGTCTGTTCAGGATTTCTGTTTCTTCTTGACTGAAGCTTGGGCTGTTGTGTGTTTCCAGAAATTCATCTGTTTCCTCTAGATTTCTAGTTTGTGTGCATAGAGTGTTCATAGTAGTCTTGGGTGATCTTTTGTATTTCTGTGGTATCACTTGTAATGTCTCCTTTTTTATTTCTGATTGAGCTTATTTGAATCTTCTCTCTTCTTGGTTAATCTAGCTAGTGGTCTATCAATTTTATTTATCTTTACAAAGAGCCAACTTTTTGTTTCATTTATTCTCTGTATGTTTTTGTTTCAATTTTGTTTGGTTCTGCTCTGATCTTTTTTATTTCTTGTCTTCTGCTAGATTCAAGTTTGGTTTGTTCTCATTTTCCTAGTCTTTGAGGGGTGACTATAGGTTGTTAATTTGTGATCATTCTATCTTTTTTATGTAGGCACTTTTTACTATGAACTTCCCTCTTAGTGCTTATTTTTTTTTTTTTTTTTTTGTATCTTAGAGATTGTGGTAGCTTGTGTCGCCATTGTCATTCAAGTAAAAAAATATTTTCATGTCCATCTTTTTTTCTTCATTAACCCAGTGATCATTCAGTAGTAAATTGTTTCATTTTCATATAGTTGTATAGTTTTGAGAGTTTCTCTTAGCACTGATTTCTAGTTTTATCCCATGGTGGTCTGAGAAGATACATGGTATGATTTCAATTTTCAAAAATTTGCTGAGTCTCCTTTTGTGGTGTAACATATGGTTTGTCTTAGAAAATGCTGCATATGCTGATGAGAACAATGTATATTCTGCAGTTTTGGGGTAGAATGTTCTGTACATATCTGTAAGGTTCACGTGTTCTGTAGTCCCAGTTAAGTCCAATAATTCTTTGCCGATATTTCTGCCTTGATGATCTGTCTAGTTCTGTCAGTGGGGTGTTAAAGTTCCCCAATTCATGTTGCTGTTTATTTCTTTTCTTAGGTCTAGTTGTATTTGCTGTATAAATCTCAGAGCTCCAGTGTTAGGTGCATATTTATTTAGGAATTTTATAACTTTTTTTAATTGATTCTTTTATCATTATATAATGCTTTCTCTCTTTTTTTTTTTTTTTTACTGTTGTTGATTTAAAGTCTGTCTTATTTGGCAAAGAATAGCTACTCCTGCTCATTTTTGGTTTCCATTTGTGTGGAATATTTTTTTCTACCCATTTACCTTGAGTCTATGACATTCTTTACAAGTTAAATGGGTTTCTTGGGAACAGCAGATAATTGGGTTGTGGGTTTTTTTTTAATCCATTCTGCCAATCTGTATCTTTTAAGTAAGGCATTTAGACCATTTACGTTCAATGTTAGTATTGATAAGTGAGATACTGTTTCAGTCATTATGTTGATTGTCAGCTATTTGCTGTGTTTACTCCCTTGTTTTATAAGAACTGTGAATATTTACTTTAGAGTGTTTGTACACTGGTGATCATTCTTTTTGGTGTTTAGAACATTTTGAGCATTTCTTGTAGGACAAGTCTAGTGATGACAAATTCCCTTAGTGTCTGTTCATCTGGGAAAGATTTTTTTCTCCTTCACTTACGAAATTTAGTTTTGCAAGATACAAAATTCTTGGCTGGTGGTTATTCTCTTTAAGACTAAAGATGAGACCCCAATCCCTTCTGGCTTATAATGTTTCTGCTGAGAAGTCTGCTGTTAGTCTGATGGGTTTTCCTTTATACGTTACCTGATGCATTTGTATTGCAGCTTACAAGATTTTCTCCTTCAATTTGACTTTGACCAGTCTGATGACCCTGTGCCTTGGGGATGTTCTATTTGCAATGAATCTTCCAGGAGTTTGATGAACTTCCTGTATCCATATGTATAGATCTCTAACAAGACCTGGGAAGTTTTCCTCCATTATTTCCTCAAACAGATTTCCCATTCTTTTCTTTTTCTTCTCCCTCAGGAATATCTATGATTATTTTTTTAATATCTCTTTTATTATTTCATCTTACTATGAGCCTAGTGATAGAGAATAGTGGAAAGGAGGCTGATAAATAGGGAAGGTTGAGGAATTTAAATAAATTAGATTAATTCTTATTTATGAAGCATATAATAAAAATAATACTTTAGAAATTTTTTCATGATAATGGTTTTGCCCAACCAGTGATCAAAGGTTTAAAAAGAGATAATCCTATTTAGACTTTAATAACAAGATTGCAAAAATACAGTTACTCTGAAGGAGCTACATCCTTTCATATGATGAATTTAACTTTGAGTTCTCATAGGAGATTGCATGGGGGGAAATTTGCATACCTTGCTCTTCCTTAAATGGCAAATTATCTAGTATGATGCCTTTCAAATACTAGACATAATATAGCTTCTCAGCAGCTTTCTGTTGTGTTAACTCTCACTATAGTTTGACCTACAAATTTATAGAATGATTTTTTTATTACTGTGACTAGCATATTCACTATTGATTCTGCAGAGTTTTATTATGATATAAAGAACAATACATTTAGAATTTTAGGAAAATACACTTGAGGTTAAAGGATTGTTTTCCACCTATATACCTAAATTTTATTACTTTTTTAAATTTTTTTTCTCAGACCTTAAGGGTAAATATTCATATACTATGTTTTCTTTTTTTTTCACTTCAGCATATTATGGGGGTACAAATGTTTAGATTACGTGTGTTACCTTCCTCTCTTTCGCCCCCAGAGTCAGAGCTTCAAGCATGTCCATCCCCCAGATGGTGTGCCTCGCACTCATTATGTATGTATATACCCATCCCCTCCTCCCCCCTCCCATCTGCCCAACAGCCGATAAATGTTATTCCTATATGTCCACTTAGGTGTTGTATGATTCTTATATTTGAGCATTTTACATAATCCCATATTTCTTGGAGACTTGTTCACTTCCCTTGATTCTTTTTTATTTTTGACTGACTAATGGGCTAGTTCAAACCCTTGTCTTAAAACTTTCAAGTTCTTTTTCTGTGCTTGGTCTAGTTTGTTGTTAAAACTTTCCCCTATATTTTGAAATTCGCTAAATGACACTTTCATTTCCATAAGTTCCATTTTTGAAAAATATCTGTCTCTTTTGTGGATTTTTTATACATGTCCTGAATTAGTTTTTTCATTTGTTTGTGTTGGTTTTCAACTTTCTTATTAATCCCATTGAGCTTAGTTGCAATCCATATTTTGAATTACATATCTGACGTTTCAAAATTTCCTCTTGATTGAAATGCATTGCTTCACAGCTAGTGTGATCTTTTACGTGTGTTCAAACAGCCTGTTTTTTTCATATTTCCCAAGTTCTTGTGCTGATTCCTTCTCATCTGGAACCTCTTCCCTTTGCTCAGAACAGATAGCTTTATGAGTCACCTTTTCTCTTCTTCCAGAAACTCTGCTGCTCATTGGAAAGATGGAGAGATTTGCTGCCTTTTGGCTTGTGCAGGTAGGTACTCACTGTGGTGTTGCCAGCAATTTCAGTTGATTGGACCTCAGACCTCTGGGAGAATGTTCAGGTGCTAGTGGTGGTAGACTAGGTTAGGTAATCTCCAGGTTCTGGGTGATATGCTTGAGTCCTGGGGGACTAGACTGAGACTTGGCTGGCAAACTTGCTCTCAAGCCTCCCTGAGTTCAGCCACTGGCTGTGATAGCGAAGGGTAGGGTGATCTCCTGATCTGGAAGAATGCTTAGGCAGGAGAAAGATGGATGCACTCTGAACCTGCAATAGGAGGGCTGGTTCCTCTTGACAAGATTAGCAGAGGTAGGTAGCTGTGACACACGCAAGCTGCTCACACCTCCTTCTCTTGGCAGTGACAGCAGTCTCTGTCCTTTGGTTGCACAAAAGCACCCAGATTTCCAACTCCCACCTGGCCCAGCTCTAGCAGATGTGATATAGGCAGCTCAAGCTGCTGTGTGAAGGGCTACCAGATTGGCTATGGGCTGTGGCTGAAATTCTCTGGTAGGGGAGGTGTAGCTGGGCTAAGGGCCTGCCTCCAGAGAGGGCAGGCTAGTCCCAGAAGGGAAAGCAACACAGGGAATGGACTGCTAGCCCCACCCTCCCTCAGCAGAAGTGGTAGTTTTTGCTTGGATGCAGGTAAGGGCAGCAGTGGGCCAGGTGGGCAAGTTCTAGTAGCAGTGGTGTGATGACTCTCTTAGTTGCAAGTAGTGCCAACAGGTGTTGGCAGTGGCTGCAATGCAGAGATGCCACCCACAGCCCCAAACATGCAGTTCTCAGGCTGTCCTGTTCTCTGCAGCAGCAGTGCCACAGTGCCACTCAGAGAGGGGAGAGCCTGCTGGGGAGCCTGGACGCTGCCCTTCCAGGGCCACGTGGAGAGAGAAGGGACAACCACTCAGGCTGGGTTTTGCCTTGCTCTGGGCTCATGACCCTGAGGAGCATTACAGAAGAGGCTAGGGGAAGAAGGAGAAGCTTCCTGCATCTACCTTCCAGCACTCACGTCTCCCATGCAGTGGGGTTCAGGCCACCTTCCAGGAAGAGTGATCCCTGAGGAGGTGAGGGTAGCAGGAACTGGGGCCACTCAGATGTGGGAAGACATTTGGCCCCATGGATGGCCTCACATGTAAACGCAGTGACATACAGAAGCCTTCTTTCGATGTGTCCCCTCCCTCCTGTCCTTTGCTTCCTGGTGACCTCTGACTACAAAACCCAGAGTTAAGGTCACCTCCTTCACATGACAGTGAGGGAATGGCCAAACGCCTAAGGACAGTGGAGGTGGGGGCTGCCTGGACCCGAGTCTGATGCCCCTGTCCCCTGCCACATCAAAAGTGGTTATAGCCTCCACTGTGGTGGCAGCAACTTGTTGTCAGTCACCCCCTCTTGCTGGTTGAACCTTAATTTTGTTAGGGCACCCACCACCACTCCTACATGATTCAGGGAATGACATAGCCCTCTCTGCAGGGTCCACCCATCGCTCTGGGTCAGTCCAAGGCAGGCAGTGTGGCCGACCAGGTGGAGGGAAGTCTGCTGTGCCCCTGGGAAAGGTCTCACTCTGCCAGGCTCTGGGAGAAGCTGGGCCATGCTGGGGCTGCCACACTCCTGGGCTCATAGCCCCATCCTTCATCTCCAAAGGCAGCAGCACCTTCCAGTCTGACTTGGGCCCTCCTGTCTCCCTCTCGTAAGGTCCCTTGGGGTCACGCTGGGGTCATCCCATCTCAAGACCCAGAATCACATCAGAAGGGTCCCTTACCTGGGAGGCGATACAAACAGGCTCCAGGGATTGAGACACTGACATATCTGGGGGCTGTGATCCAGCAATCACCTGGCCAAGTGACTCCCGCCCCACGTGATGACAGAGAACCACCATCCCTGAGATTCTGGGCATAGGTCATCTGGCTTGACTTGTGACCTGTCTTCTAAAGAACACTTTAAAAGGCAGGCTAACAACTAGAGTTATCTGTAGAGTGGGCCCTGGGCCACCATGGCATCACCTCCACAGGCACGAGAAGCAGGGGGTATCCCAGCCTGCCCTGCTCTCATAGGGCAGCAGCTAGTGTCCCCACAGAACTGCACAGAACTCTCATTGAGAACTGGGCTGCAGCCTGGGTCACCATTTTGAGGCTGTAGGTCTGTCCTATGGCCTTTCAGCTATTTTCTCAAGGACGAGAAGGGGGGCCTTCAGTGGTCCCAGCAAACAGGCCCCAGCCTCTAATCCCACCTTTGCCACCTGTATGTGACTGAGCCAGTTCCTGCCCCCAGCCTCAGCCCACATCTGGTCATGACTCCAGCAACGGGCCCTCATGATGGACGGACACACGTGCAGCACTGAGCCCATGCCTGGAAGATGAAGACAGGACATGCAGAAGCTGTGCTTCCTCTCAGGACACGGGGGCCTGAACGGACAGGCTCCATCATTTCTCCCTGACTCAGTCTTCTGAACACCAGCCTCCATGGCCAGCTGTTCAGGGCCACTTCCAGGTGGCTAGGTGCAGCAGGGAGGGCTGAGTGACAGGAGAGGAGCCGGCCTTTGGCACGGGATCTCTCCTGGAGACGTGTTTGTCATGCCCAGTGGGTGGGGGTGGCCTCTTGTGCAGCTGAGCAGTCCAGCCTGGCTGAGGACATGGATGGTCCTGCAGGAGGGCCATTCCCCCTGTCCCCCTCATCAGGACTCCCTCCCAGCAGCCCGAATGGAACAAGCCCAGGCCAGGGTCCAGTCTGTAAGGAGGGTGGGAGACCTGGGGGCTGGCAGGAGGGACAGACAGGCCACTGCTAAGAAACAGTGCTGCAGCCCAAACAAGAACATGGGCTCTGGGGTCAAGTCAGGCTGAGCCGAGCAGAGGTCATGTGTGACCTTGACAAGTCCTGTAACATGGTTAAGCCTCAGTTTTCACCTCCAAAACAAATGGGCTGTTTCCATCCTTCCTCCCAGGAGTGTTTCTAAAGCTCAGATATGGTGGCCTCCAAGGCTATGCCAGCCTCTGGCCGTGGGGAATGCACAGTTGTCAGAATGAAGGGCCTGGTGCCCTGGTGCCCTCCCCTGCAGGCAGCCAGTTTTCAGTGAACAGGAGCGCATGGCTCCAGCCCTGTCTCCAGTGTCAGGGCAGAAGGCCCCGCCCAGGAGTCAGGAGCACCAGGCATTCACGCACCTCCTCCCTGCTGGGCCTGCACCCTGCCCCACACGGCCCTCCAGCGCCCGGCTCCACGATCTGAGTCCAGACCCTGGGGCAGATGCTGTTGATGCCTCCGCCCCTAGCCCCAGCCCTCAAGCCCCCACAAGCCCCACGGCTCTCTACTTCTCAGCCTGGGGCCTCCTCCAGGGCTTGCTCGGCAGCTAGGAATGCCTTCCCAGGGGTGGTCAGCGAGTATCCTGTCCATTCCCTGTCCCCCCACGTGTGGACCCCAGAACTCAGAGCTGGACGCTGCCTGCCAAGGAAGGTAGTATTGGAGTAAGTGGGCCTCTTAGGTCTGAGAAATTCCTCCAGACCCTTTATTGGGGTACAGGAGAGGGACTTCCCTGGAGGAGGTGGGGCCCAGGTGACATGGGGCAGCCCGAGCCAGGCTCTGAGGCTGACCAGGGTGGAGCAATCTCCACCACTCTCTAGCTGTGCCACCTCAGAAGTGGAGCTCACCTCCTTGTTTGTAGCAAACATTGACACTTGCCCAACACAGGCTGCAACTCACTTGGTCTTCTCGGTGCCCTGGAAGGTCAGCCCTGCGGCAGGGCTGCTGCTCACTCACCTGTGGTCATGCTCCCCTGTCTCCTGTCCAGGGTGGTGTGGCCCCAGCTCAGACCCTGCATTCCCCAGGGTCTACTGCAGCCAGGAGTGGTCACATGACCAAGCTCTGGCCAGCGCTGTAAGGGGTCTCTGCTCCCTCCATGGCTTCACGCCGCCTTGGAGCGTGGGGTGACTGTTAGGGAAGCATGTGCTGAGGATGGGAGATTGGGAAGAAGGAGCTGGGGTTCCTGATCGCAGGGGTACAGGCGGGCAAGACAAACCACCTTAACTGCTTCTCCAGAGAGGAGGGAGAAATAAATCTCTTCTTTGGTTTTCTCCGTCATGCACCGAAGAACCCGCCCTAGTAGAGAGAGTGCCATTCTCATCTCCAACATACATACAGAGGAATAGAGGGTTGGGAGGTGACAGATGTCCAAGGGGTGGGACTGGGATCTGAACCCCATTTGCTACCTGTGAGGCCTGGAGGGCTCTGCAGGACAGCACATGGGAAGCCCGGGGTGCTGTGTCAGGGGGGCGGCATCTGGCTGGCAGCCGTGGCATCATTATCTTGTTCAGGCTCATGGCCTCTGCCAAGGGCAGGCCACCCTGAGGTGCAGCACTCTGCTGGCTTTAGGTGATGGAATCCAGCCACTCCCTCCTCCTCCTGACATGAAAGTCTGACCATCCCTGCAAAAAAGAACTAGGTTTATTTGCAGTAAAAACTGTGGTCTGAAAAAACCTATTGGCAAGTGTACAGTCTGTGTTCCATTTGGGGTCACGACCAGCTATGGAGGCCCCGGACCCCCGACCCGCATGCATCAGGCTCCTCTGTTCACAGCCAATGTCAGGCCCCAGGTGCTAAGCATCCCCAGAGGGCGTCCCATCTCTTGCTGACACCTTCCTTGTCCCAGCCCATCCCCAGCCCTCCAGTCATCTTGCTTAGTGTAGTGCAAAAACAAAACAAAACCAAATACAAATTTCAAAACAAAGACAAAACAGAAAAATTCACAAAACCCAGGGTTCTAAATTATTTTTTCTCAGTGTCCTTCATTATCATGATGACTTGTTTCCTGACATACTAAAATATACATCATTTTCTTGCTATTATAAAATATCTCCCTTGCCATTCACAGATGTATCACAGGAGATTTCTATGAAATAATTATAAACTTTTTTCCCCTTAAAAAATAAAGAAGCCAAACAAAACACAACAAAACAAAAACCCAAAAACCAACACACAAGGACTTTCTGACAACAGTAAACACAAAAGGGGGCTGGCTGGTTCCCAATTGCCCTCCTGTGCTCATGGTGGGACTGAGGGTCCCTCCAAAGTACTCCGTGCACCCCAACACACAGGCTTGAGGGTGCTCTCTCCCCAGCCAAGGCTCAGCTCCCCACCCTGCCTCAGGCTCCTCCACTTCTCAAGCCTTTGCAGGGTGTCTCTTCCCCCTGGCTGCCCCTCACACCTGACCCTCCTGCCTTGTCCCCAAGCCCCAGGATGCTGGGCAGGTACACCCAGCCTGGAGGCTAGAAGGCTGACCTCAGGAAGGAGCCCTGGGGTGCAGTGTAGTGCTCAGGCTCTGCCCTCTACAGGGACGAATCTCCCCAACACCTGGCCTTGGCCTGGTCCCCTCCTCCCACAGGGCTGTGCAGGTGGCTGAAGGGGGAGGGGGCCCCAGGAAGCCCAGGTTTCACCCGAAGCTTTGGCATGGAGCTGGAAGGGAGACGATGTTGCTAGTTTTCATGCAACATCAGGGTAGAGAAAATAGGGTCCAGCTAAACTAGCCAGAGGTCAAAGGCCAGGAGTTGTCAGAAAGGGGGAGCACCCCCAAGAGCACTTATTTTGGGCCACAAGCCCAGTGTGGGCTGCAGAAGCCCCCAGAATCCATTCCCGCCAAACTAGACATATCATGCAAAGTCTGGGCAGACCCTCCGGGACCACTTGGCAGAGAGAGGAGACCCAAGCCTCTGGAAAAGCCTGTGAGTGGCAGGGGCCTCGCAAGGAAAAATGTTGTTTCCTTCCCTGCGCATTTCAGAGTCTGCGAGGGCAAACAACAGTACCATTAACTGAGGAGCAGGAGCAGCAACATCCTCATTCCTGAAGCCCCTCCCAAGAAAGGGGGCTGCTTTAGGGTCTCTGCATGCTCCTGGTGTGGAGGGAAGTGAGGAAGTCAGGGCAAGCCCCAGGGAGCCAGGGTGACTGCAGGGGACCCCCATACAAGGCTCTCTTCTCCCACACCCAGGCAGGGCTGGGGCTCAGCACAGCCTGGCTCTGGTCCTGCTTGCCTCTCCAGGCCTGAGGCTTCCCCCTGGGAGCAGCAGGAAAAACAAGCAGGCTGAGGGCAGAGGCTGAGCAGAGGGGATGGGGCAGGACCCCTCTGCTGTCCCCAACCCTCCCTGGGACAGATCTGCTGTCCGAACTGAGGCTTCTGAATGGCAGCTCAGCCAGATGGGGCAACCAACAAGCTTCTGGCCTCAGCCATCACCCAAGCTAGGCTCCTAGCTGTGCTGGTGCTCCCTTTTCTCCACGCTCTGGGGGCTAGCCTAGATTTCCTCTTTGTACAAGTAGCATACCCAGTGGCAGACTGATGGTGAAATGGTTCTTATTTAGGATTTTGAACACCCTCCCCATCCCTGTGGTCTATGGAAAGTTGGTGAGCATTTCTGCTCTGAGTCACAGAGGAGCTAGAAACAGACTTCAGAGCTGAACGACTCTCCTGAGGAAACCTGTGAGGCTTCTGCATTCCTGAGGTCACTGGACACCCTCCTTTTCTACATGCGTCCAGGGAAACCAACAGATCTGAAAAAGATGGCAGGATAGTGTGTGTGTGTGTGTGCACATGTGTGTGTTGGGATGGTGGTAAGTAGAGGCTTGTGGACATGAGGGACCCTTCTGAAGCCTAGAGCTCTCAGCCAGGCCTGCCACGCAGAGGCCCTGGCAAGAGGTTGAGAGCCTGGTGGAGCCACAACCCACACAAGACTGACCCACACATACAACAGCCTTGGCCAGTGGAAGATGATCTGCCCACCCTCCAACTGCTAGTCAGAACAAAAATAAATCCCCTTGAGGAAAATAACATCATCCAGAAATTCTACAGATTTCTTTGAACATGAGCTTGGCATTCAGTCAGGACCAAGTAACAAAACCAAGAGAAAAAGCAGGCATAGAAACCAAGCCACAGAAATGGAAGCTGTCAGGGGATGTAAATAACTCGTTTGTATGTTTGAGAGAATTCTTGAAAAGGTAGACAGTTTTTCCAGAGAACTGAAATCAGAAATTAAAAACTAGAACTAAAAAATACAATGATTGAAACTAAGACTCCAATAGAGGGATTTAACAGCCAATTTGACAGAGTAGAAGAGAAGACAAATAAACTGGAATACAGGTTGATAGAGAGTAACTAGATGGAAAACCAGAGGGAAAAAGGCTGAGAAATATACAACAGCATAAAGAATATATAGGCTACAGTAAAAAGATCTACCATCCACGTGGATGGAGCCCTAGGAAAAAAGAGGGAAAAGTGAGCAGATATACTATCTGCACAGATACTACACTGGCTGAGGAATTTCTAAAACTGATGGACATTGAGCCACAGATTCAAAAATCTCTGCGAATCCCAAGCAGAGAAAAATCACACCTAGGAACATTATAGTAAAACTGATGAAAAACAAAGGCCTTTTTTTTTCATCTTTCCTTCACAGCCCAGTGGGTAGTGGAGACATTTCCCTCAAAGGAGCAACACTGTGAATGTTGACTGAGGCTGGGTGTGGTGGCTTATGCCTGTAATCCCAGCACTCTGGGAGGCTGAAGTGGGAGTATCGCTTGAGGTCAGGAGTTCGAGACCAGCCAGAGGAACATATGGAGACCTCCATCTCTGCAAAAAATTTAAAGAAAATTAAAAATTTAAATAAAAGAATTTTGTCTGACTTTTCTACCAAAATAATGGAAGCCAGAGGACAATGGAAAGATGTCATCAAAATACTATCAATAACATAAAATATCTGCCAACCCGGAGTTCTATATTAAGTTAAAATGAACTCAAAACAACTCCTCACAAAAAAGGAACTAGGTCTCCTCAGAGAAATGAGGGGGGACAATGAGTAAGTAAAGGCAAAGAGAAGGTTTTCCTTACAGTAGCATGCCTACTAATACGGGCAGAAGAAACGACAGTCAGAAAATCCCTGTTTTCCAGCCATGATGATAATGATGATGGATAAAATGACTGAAAAAGTGAGTAGGGGTAATTGTGGTGAGGAAGAGAGTGCTTGCCTACTCTCACAGTATCATCCTGCAAATTACTTGTTAATTACAGGAACTTCACAGCAGCAGGACCTGGCAGATACGACCTCAACCACATGATCAAAAGTATGTCACAAATAATGGGACAAACTGCAGCATACACCTCTTGACAGGACACTATGGCACTGAGAAAGAGACAACCTCCCCATCAGAGTGTTCCCACCAGGAATATGTGACCTGGCCCCATCCCCCAGGTGTGTGAACACTGTCAGGGAAGATGGGCAGTGTCACATGCTGCAGGAGGGGCTCAAACAGGGCAGGGACAAGCCCTGGGCTAAGCTGGGACCTCCTGGTGCCTGCAGAGGTAGGACATCAGCAGAGGAGGCTCTGGAGGGGCATATTGGCCACTGCTCCCAGGGCACTGTCCTCTCTGTTGGTGTGGGCCCATGATAAATCCAAGTCCCCACAGTGAGCATGCTCTTAGGGACAAGAGCAGGTGCCCATGCTTTGGCCATGACAGCTCCTGTGGTTCCCCAATTCCAGAGCTGAAACCAAACTGGAAACCTGGCTGAACCATCTCAGCCCAGGCCCCAGGAGTCCTAATGGACAGAGGACAATGACCCTTACTGAGGGGGACACACATGACTGCTAGGAGGGGTGTTGACTCTGGCAGCAGAAGGCCATGTGGTCAGGGCTGACCAAACCCCATACTTTCTGCACCTGAGCTTCACACAAATCCTCATGTGGCCGTCAGGGTGGGCACATCCACAGGGGGTTGGCTGCAAGGAGAGCAGGGCCAAGCCTGACGTGTCCTCAGGTGCCAGAAGCAGCCTCTGTCAAGCCCCTGCTTCCCTGCAAACCTTTGCCAGGCTGCGGGCAGCTATGGCCATGTCAGGCAGGGCTGTGGGGCCTTCCAAGGCAGCTGCTGTGGGCCCACCGCCCCCCATCCCAGGCCACAGCAGTACCTGACCAGAAGGGAGCAGAAAGGGGCCCTGAGAAGCAAAGCTGAGGCCCTGAGGACTGAGAGAAGAAAAGTTGTAGGAAGCACAGGAAGCTGCAAAGAGGCAAGGGAAAAGGTGAGACAGGCCGGGAGTGCACCCACACACAGTTGCAGGCGAGGCACACAGGTTGCGGGCCTACCGAGGGGCAAGGTGGTGGGGCAGCACAGCCTCCAGTCCCGCCCAGGCAGGCACAGCCCAGCCACACCTGAGCTGTCTTCAAGCCACTCCCTGCCCTGCTCCTCAGCAGAAAACAAGACCCTTCCCCCTAGCATGTGGGCTTGTGTCCCTGCTTGCACAGTAGTGCTCACTAAGGCCAGTCCACCCTCTCCTGTCCCGCTCTGCCCAAGTGGGACCCATGGCCCTGCAGGCTGCAAGATGTGGGGTGACTCAGCATACAGAGTCAGGCTGGAGGCCACGTGCTCTGGGCCTGCCCCTGATTACAGGTGGCCTTCCCTGTTCTGGGCCTTGGAATCCCAAGGGGGATCCCAACTGCAATCAGACTGCCTCTTACAGTGGAGGCTGGGGGCTGAGCACCGGAAGGATCTGTGGACAGAGAAGCCTGCCCTGCTCCCTCCCACCAGTGCCAATGACAAATGTGGGGGTCTCTGCCTGGGCCTCCCCTCACTGATCTCTGGGCAAGGGAGCTGAGTCACAGAGAATATAATATAAATGGTTTCTTATTCTATATTTTAACTAATGAACAATTGAAAATTGAAATTTTTAAAGAGTATTAACATTTCTGCAGCACCACAAATCATGAAATTTTCAGTATAAATCTAATAAAATATGTGCAAAATATGAACCCTACAAACTAAAACTAAAGAATAAAAGATTAATACAAAGAAAAAAAATATTTAATTTATAGATAAGAAGATTCAGTATTTTGAACATGTCCATATATTCTAAACTGCCAATGGAAAAGAAACAAAACTCTGTAAAATAATTTAAAGACAGTTATTCTGAGCCAAATTTGAGGACCATGGCCCAGAGTCATACCCAAGAAGCCTTGAGCAAGTGGACTCACTGTGGTTGGGTCATAGTTTGGTTTTATATATTTCACAGAGACAAGAATTATGTGTAAAGTCATAAATCAATACATGGAAGGCAGACATTGGTTTGGCCCAAAAAAAGTGGAACATCTTAAAGTGGGTGGCTTACAGGTGTACGTGGGATTAAAGACTCTTTGATTTGTAATTGGTTAAAGAAATGAAGCTTTCTTTAAATGCTTGGAGTGTTTTAAGTTAAGATAAGGAACTTATCTTATCTTATCTGATTAACTCTGTTAGTCAGATATAAGCCAGCAGACATACATCCAGACTCAGTGATTTGTTATATAAATTGAGGGGCTGCAAGTTTGTCTTGCATAGCCTTAGGCCTGTTAATGAGCTACAAGGATATCTACAAGAAGGTTGGGGGGGGGCATGATAAGGCATGTTTGACCTCCTTTCTGCTGGCAAATGACTCAGTTCTAGAGTATCCCCTTGACCAAGATGGGGTCCAGTCAGTCTGTCAGTTGCTGAGTGGAGCCTTAAAATTTTATTTTAGTTCACAAAACTGAAGTATACATCTCATGCAATTACATTAAATTCCAAGTGAGTTGTTTTGTAGAACAGTGATTCTCAAATTTATATGAAGAGCCAAAGGAACAAAAATAGCCAAAAAATTTTTTTCAAAGGAATAAATTGGAATCACTCACCTGATTTCTAGATTGCCTATAATTCTGAAATAATTAAGATAGTGTGATATTGTCAAAAGGATATGCAGGTCGAGAGAGCAGAATATAGAGTCCAGAAATAGATCCAAATGTTTTAGGCTAATTGATTTTGACAAAAGTGCAAAGGCAACTTACTGAAGAAATTATGGACTTTTCAAACAATAAGACTGGAATAATTTGTTCTCCATACAAAAAAGAAAAGAAAAACCTCAGTCTCTACTGGTATGGTATGAATGTGTGCCCCAAACTTCAAGTCATGGAAAGTCAATTCCCAAATTTATATGTTGATTTCAGGTGGGACCTTTGGGAAGTAATTAGGATTAGATAAGGTCATCAGGGTGGGCCCCAATGATGGGGCTGTTGGCTTTATAAGAAGAGGAAGAGAGACCTGAGCTGACACACATGCTCTTGCCTTTTGGCTGGGTGATGCCCCCACCGTGTTATGACTCAGCAAGAAGGCTCTTGCCAGATGCCAGCACCTTCATATTGGTCTTCTCAGCCTCCAGAACTGTAAGAAATAAATTTCTTTTCTTTATAAATTATCTACTCTGTGGTATTCTGTGAAAGCAATGCAAAAACAGACTAAGACAAAAAATTGGTATCAAGAATTGGAGCTGATTAACTGTACACCTTGGTAAAATCACTGAAAATCATTTAATTGTACACTTAAAATGGAGTAAACGCATGATATGTAAAGTATACTTCAATAAAAAAAAAGAGTCAGTAAATTCAGAGATAAATCAATAGAAATTTTCTAATATCATTAGTTACCTGTAGGATAATGTAGCAAATCTAATTATGTAGATATGGCAACCTAAATGCAGTATAGAGTAGTACAGAAAAAAATATCTAAATCAATTTCAAGAAATATCTGACACTATATTCTTCTTGTTCAATGTTGTTTTAGTTATTCTATTTCCTTTGCCTTTCCATATAAAATTTAGAATTGTCTTGTCTATATACACAAAAAATCTGGTTGGGATTTTGATAGAAATTGCATTAAACCCGTATATCAATTTGGGGAGAATTGACATCTTTACTATGATGAGTATTCCAACCTATTAACATGGTATATGTCTGCATTTATTTAGATCTTTTTAAAAATTTCTTTCATCAAGTTGTGTAGTTTTTGGCATACAAGTTCTGTATATTGTTAAATTTATATTAATATATAAATATTTTATTTTTGAATGCATGGCAATAATATTTTGTTTTAATTTCAGTTTCTACATGTTCATTGTCAGTCTATAGAAATACAACTGATTTTTATTTATTGATCTTTTATTCTGTGACCTTGTCGAAGTGACTTATTATAGCACTTTTTTTTGTAGATTCCTTGGGATTATCCATATAGACAATCATGTCATCAGCAAATAGGGACAGTTTTACTTTTTCTTCCCAAACTTCATGCTGTTACATATCCATTTCTCATCTCATTTTGTTCTGTAGGATTTCCAGTACTATGTTGAATAAAAGTGGTGAGAGGACATTCTTTCCTTATTCCCAAGGGAAAAACATTCAGTATTTCACCATTAAGTATGATATTAGCTTTAGGTTTTTGGTAGAATCTCTTTATCAGTTTGAGGAAATCACTCTCTATTTCTAATTGGCTGAGTTTTTTATATCATGAATGGGTGTTAAATTTTGTCAAATTATTGTTCTGTACCAACTAACATAATTATGTGATTTTTTGTTAGCTTGTTAATATGTGGGTTACATTGATTGATTTTTGAATATTGAGCCTTGCATTCCTGGAATAAGCCCCACCTGGTCATGATGTATATTTTTAAATATATTGCTGGGTATATTATAATTTGCAAATATTTTGTTGAGGAATTTTATATGTATGGTCATTAGGGATACTTGTCTTTGTTTTTGGTTTTTGTTTTTTATTCTGTCTTATTCTGGTATCAAGGTAATACTGGCCTTATACAATAAGATGGAGATGTTACTTCTCTTCTATTTTCTGGGAGGGATCATGTTAAATTGGTGTAAATTCTTCTTTAAACATTTGGTAGAATTATCCAATAAAATTATCTGGACCTGAAGATTCCTTTCTCATGAGCTGTTAAACTGTTAATTCATTTTCTTTATAGTTATTGGACTATTCAAATTATTTCATCTTGGGTAGTTTTAGTTGGTGTCTCTTTTAAGAATCAGAAATTTTATCATCTTTGCACTTTGTTGTGGCTTTGATCTATTTGTATTTCTATATCTTTCCCTGTCAATGTGGGTAATATATGCTTTCCTAGAAAATGGATTAATCCAATCCCATCTGCCATGTTTCAGCTTTCTCCAAATTTTCACGTCTATTTGTAATCTGTCTTGATGTAAGTCGTAGATGTAGGAGTGTGTATGTACATATATTTGTATGCATATATACGTGTACAGGAATGTATGTGTATAATATGCATGTGAATATATGTGTATGTGTGTGTGTGTGTATGCATATTCAGTGTTTTGGATTTTGGATGAATGGAAAGAAAGGTAGATTTGTTAGCCTTGTCTGCTATTTGAACAAATACATTCTGTGTTTGCTCTTAGTTTGTTTTCTCAGCGTCACCGTCCTACCTCTTTCTCTCTGAGGAAATCTAAGTCTTAAGGCCAATCGTAAGTGTTTACTCTGTTCTGAAGATTTTTTTGACTCTCCTGGTAGCTGTATGCTCCCTTATGACTTTGACATTATCATCATTATAATTTTCATATTGTAATACAATGATGCTTTTTCCACACTGATGTCCTCATTAGACTTTGAACCTCTTGATACTACGGATCATGCAATTTCCAGTTTGTAATTCTGAAGTATAGCTCTGTTCAGGCATCAAATAAGCTCTGTATAAATGATATGCTTTTGTTTTAATATAACTATACAAAGGAATGCATTTTAATATTTTATATATTGAAAACTTAGCTATTTTTTTAAAATTTTATCCTTCTCTTAATTTATTCTGAATAGCTGTAATCATGAAAATAGTTTTCCTTAAAACACTTATCTTTTTGAAATGTGGATTATTTATTTTGCTCATGTAGTGCAGGTGTTTTATAACCAGTATAAAGACCTTAGTAAACTACCAAGGATATTTACATAGTGCTAACTTTATGACTGGAATTCAGTACTTGTACTTCATTTCTCCATGAACCATATGCTCACAGTTATGAATAGAACTAGCTCAGTCACTGGGTAATTAGGCATTTGCTTAGTAGTGAGTTCAGGGAGTCTCCGAAATCCTGGGACCCAGGTGCATTTCTTACGTGAGAATTAGCCTCTATGATCATTTTCTTACTTCTACATTCAATTATCCCTAATGTTTAGCTCCACCTGGAGAATTTCATCTCATTATATTTGATGGCCATTATGTACAAAAGTAAAGCAAATTAAATATAAACTTTACTAACCTGGACTAACTGGTAGGAAACTAGATGTGGATTTCTGGAAAGATTGGAATGTAAGTTTTGAAAACAAGTAATATAGACAAATATTCTTAAAGGTGCTGATTTTAATGAGGCTAACAAGGTAAGGGCAATTAGAAGGTTTTAGTCCCTTGTGTATTTATATATGAATAAAACACCTAAATGATACTTGCAAGAGGCTTGAAGCAAATTAATGTCTTGAGCAAGTTAAAAGATGTTCCTTGTAATCTTATAGTATTTACTTATTTGGTAATACATTTTTATAGATAGAGAATATATATATATTAGCTCATGGAAGCCCTCATATAAATTATTACAAAGTATGACTTTGAGGAGTTAGATAAATATTAAGTATGTTGCAGTATGTTTATGTGTATTACAATTATAATATTAATAGTTTATCTCCATCTTCATCTGTTTTAAACATAAGTACACTGTAGTCAAGATAATGAAGCTAACATCACACAAATGCTTAGAATAACAGGTAGAATCAATACTTCCAATAAATTTTAAATTAACAAGGCTCTAATAAAATAAAAACCTGCCTAGCCTAAGAACCTGATAGCATAGCATTTCAGAGTACTCACATTAGTCTCCTGTTAAAGTCTTTAATTCTGTTAATATTTACAGCTGCTGAAGTACAAAGCATTCCAATGAATAAAATAGCATTGTTTAGCTCCACAGTCACCTTCAACAAGAAAACAAATCAGCTTCATAGTTTCATTAATTTATATTCCCACCAACAATGTACAACAGTTCCCCTTTGTCTACATCCTCCCCAGCATTAGTTATTGCCTGTCTTTTTGATAAAAGCCATTTTAACTGGGGTGAGATGATATCTCATTGCAGTTTTGATTTGCATTTCTCTGATGACTAATGATGTTGAAGATTTTTTTCATATACCTTTGACCATTTGTGTGTTTTCATTGAGAAATGTCTATTCAGATCCTTTGCCCATTTTAAATTGGATTATTTGATTCCTTCCTATTGAGTTGTTGGAAGTATGGTGTACTCCCATGTTTATTGCAGCACTATTTACAATCAACCTATGTGTCCATCAACACATGAATGGATAAAGAAGTTGTGGTACATATACATAGTGGAATATTATATAACCACAAAATAGAATGAAATCCTACCATTTGCAACAACATGGATGGAACTGGAGAACATTATGTTGAGTGAAATAAGCCAAGCAAAGAAAGACAAATCTCACATGTTCTCTCTCTTATGTGGGAGCTAAATATTAAAACAATTGATCTCATGGAGACAGAGTAGAATGATGGTTTCCAGAGGCTGGGAAGGGTAGCGGGGAGACAGGATAAAGTGGGGATGATTAATAGGTGCAAAAATATAGTTAGATAGAATGAACAATATTTGATAGCAGAAAAAAGTGATTATAATCAACAAGTTAGGTATAACTTAAAATAACTAAAAGAGTGGAATTGGAATGTTCCTAACACAAAGAAATGATAAATGACTGAGGCAATGGATACCCCAATTACTCTAATTTGATTAATTCACATTTTATGCCTGTATCAAAACATCGCATGTACCCTATAAGATATACAACTGTTATGTACCCATAACAATTAAAATTTTAGAAATTAAAAAGAACAAATAAGCTCAATTTAATAGAAATTATTAGTTTTCTGTTCTATGAAAGTATTATGGAACCTTTATTGGGTTTGTTCTGATTGACATTTATGCTTGTAATTCCCCCAGAGAAGCTCTTTTGTTAAATTATTATGAAAGGCTGCAGAGTCTAGAGGTACGGTGAAATCACAAATGCTTTAGAGACTAATTGGGTTTCAATGCTGCTGGTTCAGTAATTTATTCACTGGGTGACCATGGCCACATTAGTTGACCTCTGTGAAACTTCGTTTGTTTACCTGTGAAATGAGGTTGTAAAAATATCTGACCTTATTGGATTGTTGTGAGCATTCAATGAGAAAACATTTGATTTGTAGTGAGAATATTTCTCATCTAATAATTGTGTAACCTTGGTAAGGGTATAGAAGGGGGAGAGAAAATTAAAACTGAGTCAGGTGTTGGCTTATTTATAGGACTTTTCCCTGCTTCAAATGGTTTCTCTCATATGTAGAAAAAATAGAAAAACAGTGCTCAGATAATAACACACAGCTTTGAATCTAAGATGCCAGTGATTGTAAAATATGTCCCAATTTCAGAATATTCAAAATGGGATGAAATGTGGGTTTTGGAATTGATTTTTGGTAATGGTTAATATATAGTGAGCACTAACAATATGGTAGGAACTGCTCTAAATGTTACATACATATTAATTTATTTATTCTTCATTTAAAAAATCAAGTAACTACTATTGTTATCTGTGTTTTGCAGAGATTAGGTAACTCCTTCAAGAGCACTCAGCTAGTACATACAGCTGAGCCATAGCTGGAGAGGTGCTCTGTGCACTGAATTTACCTCCTACAAGATATGGCCTCTACCAGAAGAAGATTCTTTTACATAGGAGTCAAAAGTCAGGGGGATTGCAGAAGGGGGAAGTCGGGGAATGGGAATTGGTTATCATTTCTGTGTTGTCTATCCTGCTCAAACGCCTATGGAATGGCCTACTTATTTATTGATAATGTCTAGTGTTAGAGAGTGCTGAAATAAGTATAACTTTGTGAGTTAAGGAGATTTGAAGGTGGGAGTAAAGTGTTAAAATAATCCCAGTGAAGCCAATCTGAAAATTTTTAAAAAATACCTTACTGAGGGGCAGTTGCCAAACCCCTGGCAATTGCTGATCTGTTTACTATCTCCATAGTTTTGCCTTTTCCAGAATGTCCTACAAATGAAATCATACAGTACGTAGTCTTTTCAGATTGGCTTCTTTCACTTAGCAATATGCAACTAAGACTCATCCATGTCTTTGTTTGGTTTGAATGCTCATTCTTTTTTATCACTAAATATTATTCTGTTGTATGGATGTACGATGGTTTATTTATCCATTCACCTGTTGAAGGATAGCTTGGTTGCTTTTACACATTTTCATCTATGTATCCTGTGTTATAGCTACTTCAAACTATTTTTACATCTCTCAATTTGCCATGTGCTTTAAATCTGTTGTGTCATTGCCCATGTCTATTTTTCTCTTTATATAACTCCCTGTATACATCCCTTCACTCTATTTCACATCTCAACTGAAGCCAGATTCTACTGGGTGTCCTTCCCATATTCTTCTACCCTATTGCTTATCAAGCTTCAATATGCAATTAGCCACCTGCAGATCTTTTTAAAATGCAGAGTATGATTCAGTAGGTATGTGGTGGAGCCTGAGGCTTTTGCATTTCTAACAAGTGCCCCAGGATGTTGATGCTGCTGGTACATGATACCCTGTGCTATAATTGTTTTTCTTAGCTATCTCCACTAGACAAGGAGCTTCCTGAAGTTGGGAACCCATGTATATCTGTATTGGAGATAATGGAGTCTATAGCTCCTCCACTTAACTTAGAATGTCTTTCATAGTCCTGTCCCAAACTAAATTTCCAGACCCTTTTTCTACCACCCAATTTCTTTAATTCCAGGTATTATTATTTGTCACATACTATTCTCAATGTAGGTATCTCACATAAATGAAAATATGTTAATTTACAAGTTGTAAATCTCTAACAGGGCAAGTTGATGAGATACATATACTAATTACTCATTCATTCATATTTGTGGATATAATATCTGAAGACATGCCCTGAAAAGAAAGATTATACAGGAAGGTCATAGTTCTTTATTTTGATGGGCAAAGCAGTTCTATCAAAAAAATTCAGTGAATACTTGTGAGAGAAGCATAATGGGGACAATTAGTATCAGAATTTCCCTTTTCCTTCCTTATTCATACTGAATAGGCACATAATAGTGAGTGACACCACAAAACTGAATTTTCTACCAGGTATTCATACGACTCTCTAACTTTTGGCAATGTAGTTCTCTAGTCATCCATGCTAGCCTGCACTCATAGAAGAAACACAACCCAAAAACAATTACTTAAGAAAGGAGGAAGAAATCCAATTTGGAATTTAAAAGAGCACTTTAACATTGGATATATTCAAATGCTTTCTTCTCAGGAAGGTGGAAGGATTTCAAGTCCTGTGTGCCGACAAGGTCATTCTTTGAAGCTGTGAGAAAAACTGACGTGGCAATTCAATATTCTTACTTTTCTGTGCTATGCATATCTTACAAATCTGTTTTCCTCAACTACTTTTCCCCATCTTAATAGGATAAGTTAGTTTCTTCACATGTGAATATGTAACAACATTCCTGTCTGGAAAACTAAGGTTTTTATTTTATTTTTATTTTTTATCTTAGTGTGATATTTATCCCTTCAATTATATATTTAGTATTCCATATATCTCTGAATAGAAGAATGAAGCTGTGATTTTTGTAAGAAAGAAAAGGACAGAGTTGAAATGCCAAAAAGCAAGTGCACATATAGTAGTAACGTTCACTGGGTATCAGGCGGGTGAGAGGGGGAGGGGGGATGGGTATATTCACACCTAATGGGTGCGGTGCGCACTGTCTGGGGGATGGACACGCTTGAAGCTCTGACTCGGGTGGGGAAAAGGCAATATATATAAACTAAACATTTGTACCCTCGTAATATGCTGAAATAAAAAAAAATAAGAGGGAAAATAAGTTAAAAAAAAAAAAAGCAAAAGTCTGTTATATGTTGGCCCAAACACAAAATACTTAAATAAAAATGGTTTTTCCTAGATGAGAGAGAATGGTGAAATGTGCTAAAACATCTATTTACCTTGGTCAAGCCATTCCATTTTATGGTAACTCACCATGTTAGAGATACTTGAAGGTATTGTTATTTTTGTGTCTCCACTGTTTGCCAAATATTTTGGAACTTAGTTTTGTGTCTAACTATTGTTTAGCATGTTCTTTCACATAAATATAGCAAAAGGACTTGTATAAATAAAACATGAATAACATTATCTTGGAAATACTATGAAGTGAGGGTCTGGGATTATCATAAATTTAAAGTATTTATTTAGTTATTCTAGGGGGTCCTTTAGAAACAGTTAAGTTGCTTTCCACAATGCCACATTTCCATTTATACATTTCATAGATGTTTTTAAAGTTAATGTGTATATTTTGAATGCCTAAAGTTCTTTTTCTATGCCCCCTACCACAGAATGTAATATTTCAAATAACAGAGATAAAATGAAAGGTGTATGAGTATCTCCAAGCAACCCAAATATTTATCAGGAATCTGCAGAAATTTAATTGTTGGTAATATGGCCTCATCCCTATATTTCATTACTTAATCCTTCTTTTATCCAAACTTTTGGCCACTATGAAACATCCCTGGACCCCAAACACTAAATTACCTTTTTTATATTCTCTTTCTCATTATATAACTCCCAAAATGATTCTTTGTCCTTCCAAATGTTGCTATGTTATTTTTCTGACTACTTACACACTTGGCTACTTGGAAAAGATGCTGTCAAGTTTCTTTATAAGCCAAATGAAGATAAAATAAAGAGAAAATTCTTCTAGAGACCATAATTTATTTATACACAAATAAAACTTACACTTAAATTGGGGACAAGTCTTGTTCAAGTATGCTAAAGAGAGAATATTGTTACACATACAAGAAAATCTACATTCTCAGAAGAGTTTCAATATAAGAAAGGATAAATATTTTTATTCATTAGCTCTTCTTGGTATAAAATATTCACCTGTTAAGAAGAATTATTACAAAGAGATTTTAAGGGATTGGTGTTTTCAATTTGGACATATTGACTACATTGCTCAAAAATAAACAGAATTCCCTAATTTTCCTTTAAAGACACAATCATAAGTGATAACTTTATTAAGCAAAGCAATTTGGGGTAGTGGAAAGGACTCTGCACTGAAAGTCAAGAGATCTGGAATCGTCTTTGCCTGTTTTTCGCCACTGTGAAAACTAAATTGAATTAAACTTTGAACGGGCTAATCAAGATGCCAGGTTTGTTATTGGTACTTAAAACATATTTCAGATTCTATTTACTTTCTTCTACTTTTTTTCAAAATGTATAATAGCTATCAAATACATGTAATCGTTAGAAAAATATACATATTACATGATGTAAATTTATCTCCTGCAAATTCTAATGCAATATTATGACTTTATTTTTATTCTTTTTGTATAGAAATCTTTGTTCTCAGCCAAATTCAGCCCTATTTTATCATTCTGTTATACTCAAATGTATGTGGTGGTAGGTAACAGAGAGGGAAATAGAGAAAAAAATGAAATATTCAGTAGATTTCTAAAATATATTACTATTTTCCTCTAATTACTACAGTTACTCCTAATGTTTTCTCTAAAACTGTACCTAAAACAAAATATTCATTTATATTTTTCATATGTTGCTCATCATATTCTGACATAGTGGTTTTGCTATTTTGCCAGCATCATTGATTAATGATTGAAATTTGGGCAACAAATAGTAAAGAGTATATAGCAAAGCTAGAATCACAAATAATGCCTACAGATGAAGTTTCAGGGGTCCTATAATAGCAGTTGATGAAAACTGATGAATTAAGGATAATAATAGAGACAGGCAAAAAACAAAACCAGGCAGCAAAATAGAAATTTAGTACTTCTTCCTTTATTACCTGCTCCCACACCATTTCTAGGAATATAAACACCGATTCCTTTATAATATCAATGAGATTATGGCATGGCTTTACCGTAATTTATATACAGACTTTCTTCCTGAACTTTCGAAAAAGAGACAGAAAACAATAGTTTTCCCTCTTTGGGGTGATAATAACCAGCATAACCCATTTAAGAGGTACAAAAGGAAAACCAAAGGAAGTAGTTGCTTAAGTTGGATTCAAGCCTTTTTTTCTCATTGTCCTCAATTTTCATGAGCCCCCAACCAAACAAATAGGTCTTTCTAAAATGCTTTTTCCAGATATGTTTTATACCACTGGGATGCTCCATCACTCATATATATTTCTGCAGGTTGTACTGAATGACTTTGGATTCTCACCTAGAATTCCCACTTTTTTAGTGTATGGAAGGAGTAGCATAACAATCACAGTCACACACATCCTCACTCAGCTAGTCTTGCCAGAAGAAGCCAGCAATCATAGGGACTAGTGCCTGAGTTAACAGTTCTAGCTACTACTCTTGTCCCCAATTACTTACTGGTGGTAGATTAAGGGGAGAGAATACACTGCCTGTTTATAGATCCATGGATATTTCTTATACCCTTCAAATTACTCAATTTTCTATCATTGAAAAAAATCCATATTGCCTGATGTTTTCAGTTAACCCATTGCCACTCTCCCAATATTTTATGTCTTTTGTCCATATCCCTGGGGTTCACTTGGTTAAAAAACCTTCACCCATATAGGCAGTCACTCCATGAAGTTGCAGGAACTTCATAATGTTTAAAAAATGTTTCTGATCAGATTTTAAACATCTTCTATATTCAATGAAATTGTAATAAGCAATCCCCAGTTCCCATCTGGCTCTGAATTCAGTAGAGAGCTTAAGTCAAAACATGTCATAGAATTTTAATCTACTACTTGCTACTTGTAAAGACAGATGATCCTCACAACTGACTTGTATTATGTATATTTAAAATAATCAGGGGTCATTAAAGGGATTCCACTAGTCTTCTCCAAATAGGGGCCCATGTCATACCATATACGACTATTACAAATTCAGTGTTTCTAAACATCATGATTATTTTCATATTTATTTATTGAACATGGAAATCCAAAGAACAATTCTAAGCTTTAAAAGCCCCTTTCCATTCAACCCATAACCTCTCTAGTTTTTTCTTTTAGCTTGTAAAATGTAAGATGATGATCTCACAATTCTGAGTCTGATTAGCTAATCAGTCTCTCCTTCATTTAACCCTGATATGGGTTCCTGTTGGCCCTAATCTTTATTTTAAACACCATTCTCATAGATTTTTTTTTATTAAAAACTAAAATTAAAATTAGATTTCTTAATAAATTGAACATTTTTCCAAAGATGTCAACTTAAGAAATGCTGGTACAATTTAACCTTCTGTAAACAATGGAGCACATATTCTTTCAATTAATATAATATAGACAGTGGCATTACTTACTCAGAAGGAATGCTTACATATTGTTATTCAATGTGAGAATAAAAGGTAACATACAATTACTAAGGATGCTTGGACTTAAACTCAATGTAAAAATAGTGATATGTGCCTATTTGTAATAGTTTATTTAAAGTATATTAAAGTTTATATAATTGTGAATGTCACACTGGCATATAGATAATATCCTCATTAAACTGTCCTACATTCCCATACACCTATACTTAGTAGCTACACTTACCTACAATCATTGATGTATTTGTAATTGCCTTGCAAGTTACAGGGACATTTTTCTAGGCAGAAAAGGCACCTTCCAGGTCTAATTTTAAGAGTCAGCACTACCAAGTGTGGTATATATATTCAAAGACACCAGGAAGACTGTGTCTAAAACATACACCTCTATCCTTCAGAGGCCTGAATTTCCAAAATTATTTATTTTCTTCTCATAAGCTAAATCATTACTCTGTCTTCTACCAAATATCAAACTTCTTTTGAAGAAAACATATTTAACCTAATTGGTTAATAATAACATTGTGGTTATGTTTTAGGTTATTTTCTGTGTAAAATTCTGACTAGTACTAAATAAAGGTAACATTAAAAAAATTCATCTTTCTTGTTCCTTGTACATATGAAGTGCTTCATAGATGTTTGCTCAATGAATTCAGTAAACTGTTATTACCTGCCTGCTCTGTGCCTGACATAATACTAAGAAGCAAGAAAACAAAGTTATTTAAAGGATAATCCTTGACATTCAACTCTAGAGGCAGACACACGTACAACTAAGTGGATTAGTCTAGCAATACATACAGAATTCTACTGAAAAATTCTTCTGGGATGGGTGTCAGAGGAAACAATAATTGATTTGGGCCTTGGAGCATCACTGAATAGGTTTATAAAGGCTAAATTCATATTTAAAATAAAGACAATAATTCTAGCACATATTTTGGCTAAATTTCAGATCTGAAACTTATCTTAAGCTAGAAGAAAGAGTGATACATCAGATGCAAAGAAAGCCTACCTACCTCTAATTAGCAGATTCATACTTTAAAAAAAATAACTTTGGTAAAATACATGTAACACAAAGTTTACCACCTTGCCCATTTCTGAGTGTACAATTTAGTAATGTCAAGTACATTCACATTGTTGTCCAACCTATCTCCAGAACTCTTTTCATCTTGCAAAACTAAAACTTGATCCCCATTAAACAACAGCTTCCCAATCCTCAACTACTCCCAGCCCTTGGCAACCACCATTCTACTTTCTGTCTCTATGAATTTGACTACTCTAGGTACCTTATATAAGTGAAATCATACAGTAATTATCTCTTTTTTACTTAGCACAATGTCTTTCATAGATCATCCATGTGACCTTTCCTTTTTAAGGTATATACCACATTTTAAGGTATATGTATCACATTTTGTATACCCATTTATCTGTCGGTGGACATTTGGGTCGCTTCCAGCTCTTGGCTCTTGTGTATAATGCTGCTGTGAACACAAGTGTACAAACCTCTTTGAGACTTTTCTTTCAATTCTTTTAGGTATATACTCCAAAGTGAAATCGCTGGATCAAAGAGTAGTTCTATTTTTTAGATTTTTTGATAGAATTGCCAAAATATTCTGCATAGTGGCTGCACCATTTCACATTCCCATATTGTAACAGTGCACAAAGGTCCCCATTTCTTTACATCTTTACAAACATTAGTTATTTTCTGTTTGGGGACAGTAGCCATCCTAATGGGTGTTGAGGTGGCATCTCACTGTGATTTTGATTTGTTTACCTAATGCCAATAATATTGAGCATCTTTTCATGTGCTTGTTGGACATTTGTATATATCTTTTGGAAAAATGTCTACTCAAGTTCTTTGCCCATTTTTTCATCAGGTTGTCTAATTTATTTTCTCAAGTTGTTGGAGCTCTTTATACATTTAGTTATTAACCCCTTACCATATATATGATTTTCAAATATTTTTTCCCATTCCATAGGTTGCCTTTTCACTCTGTTGATTGAATCATTTCATACATAAAAGATTTTTATTGGTCCAGTTGATCTATTTTGTCTTTTGTTGCCTATGCTTTTGGTGTTATATCTAAGAAATCATTGCCAAATCAAAGTTTTCCCCTATGTTTTTCTTTAAGAGCTTTAGAGTTTTAGCTCTTACCTTTAGGTCTTTGATCCATTTGGAGTTAATTTTTGTATATGGTGTAAGTTAAGGGTCCAACTGTATTCTTTTGCATGTGGATAGCCAATTTTCCCAACACTACTTGTTGAAAAGACTATTATTTCCCCATTGGATGATCTTGGTAGTCTTGTCAAAAATCATTTGATATGCAAGGATTTATTTGTGGGCCTTCTGTTTTATTCCACTGCTCTGTATTTGTATCTTTATGCCAGTATGACACTTTTTATTACTATAGCTCTGTGATAATCATACACACTTTTGCTTGGAAATGTTCCTGGTAGAGTTGATATAGGAACCCAAGTATTCTGTTTACTCTAATAGTTGTAGTCAGGCTCTTTGCTTCCAATGGAGGAAATCACTATCTACTTGAATTGAATCAATTTGGGGTTCGTATTTATGCTAGTTTACCTGTGATTGCAACCTAATGCTAACAGATTACTTCATTCCATTTTTGTTTTAATTTTGAATTCTAACTAGATCAATTTTTATTAGCATTGGTAGTGAGTTTATCTTCAAAATGAATACTGCCTTCATTACTTAAATTATACCAATTGTGTCCTTTTACAAGTAATTCTTTTTATATTGTGTCAAATTCCCAAACTAAACTGCTATTTTGGATATTTGCAGGCAAAATTTTTGTGAATATTAATTAAATATTTCTGAGCAGGTTTCTTTTAAACTATTTCAAAATAAACAAATTGATATAAAAATTGTAGCCCATATTAAACCTCAATTATTGAAAGCCATATTGACAAAACAAATTAGTTCAAAATACAGAAAATCTCTTTTTTGGAAAATTAAACAGTTTTGTGCTGCTTGCCAACCTTCATTTTCTGGATAAGTTATCAGAGATTGATCTTAGAATTCAAAGTTGTTTTAAAAATTCTAAAATTTTAAAATTAATTTTTAAATCATGTAATATTCTACCTCTTATATCATCTTTGAACACATTCCAACTAAGATTAGATATAATTCTACATTTGAAATACTGAATATATCTATGTATAATATCTCTATGTACTTACCCCTAAAACTGAATTGTTTAATTTTCAAAGTAAATGATATATGTAACAGAATTCAAAATAATGTATTTAATATTCATGTCATGAGTAAACTGGAAGGATAGAAGAAAGAGAGCAGGGCTGAAACAGTACTCAAAGAAATAATGGATAAAACTTCTCAAATTTGGCAAGAGACACAAATCTATGTATTAAATAATCCAAGTAAACCCTAAGCAGAATAAACTCAAAGAAAACCAAGTCAAGATATATAATGATGAAATTCTGAATCACTAAAGATAAAGAAATAAATCTTGAAAGCAGCTTGAGAAAAAACAGTTCCTTACCTGTAGGGGAAAAACACTTCACATGATAACACATTTTTCATAGAAACCATGTAGTCTAGAAGGAAGTGGTACAATGTTTTTCAAGTACTCAAATAAAAGTACTGTTAACCCACAATCCTATAGTCAGTGAAAATACCTTTCAGAAAGAAAATCAAAATATTTTCAGATGAAGGAAAACTAAAAGAATTTGTTGCAAGCAGAATTACTCTATAAGAATGTCAACAGGAAGTTCTCTAAGCAGAAAGGAAATGATAAAAGAAGGAACTATGGAATATATGGAAGGAAGAAAGAACATAGAAAAAATATGGGTCAATAGGCTTTCCATCTCCTCTTGAGTTTTTAAAATTGTATTTGATGGTTAAAGCAAAAATTATAACATCATATGATGTGATTCTAAATGTATGTAGAGGTAATATTTAAGACAACTATATTATATTAATAAATTGGGTGGGTAAAGGGATATAAGAGAGGTAAAGTTTCTATGCTTTACTCAAACTGATAAAATGATGGCACCAGTAATTGCTACGAGATTTTATATGTATGTGTGTGTATATATATATCTTAAGCACTAAAAATCTATATAAGGCTATATAGATATACAGAGAGAATAATTCAGATAAATCAAAATGGACTTCTAAAAAAAGTCCATGTAACCCACAGGAAAGCAGAAAAAAGAGAGAAATAACAATTAAAGAGAAAAAAAGGGAAAACAAAAAATAAAATGGTAGACTTAGCCCTAACATATTAAAAATTATATTGTCAATGGTCTAAATATACCAAATTAGAGATTAGCAGATTTAATTAAAATATAACCCATATATATGCTGTCTACAAGAAACTCACTTCAAATAAAGTATAATGATAATGGCAGATTAATAATAAAAGGATGGAAAATGATATGCCATGAAGACATTAATCAAAGGAAAGAGGGAGCAGCTATATTAATATCAGATAATATATATCTCAGAGCAAAAAAATTACCAGTCACAGACAGGGACATTATATAATGTTAAAAGGATCAATCCACCATGACATAGCAATCCTAAATGTGTATGTATCAAATAAATGAGCTGCAAATTATGTGAAGCAAAATCTGATAGAACTGAAAGGAGGAGTAGACAAATCCACGATTACAATTGGAGCTTTTAACACCCTCTCTCAACAACTGATAGAACAAGTAGACAGAGAGTCAGCAAGAATATAGAAAAACTCAGCAACACCATCAACTAACAAGATCTAATCAACATTTATAAAACATTTCACTCAACAGCATAATACACATTTTTTTCTAAGTACCCACAGAACACATACTAAGATAGACCATGTTCTGAGCCATAAAACAAACCTCAACAAATTCAAAAGAATTGAAATCATACAGAATATGTTCTCCAACAATGAGTCAAATGAGAAATAAATAACAGAAAAATAACAAGAAAATCTCCAAACACTTGGGAACTAAGCAACATACTTCTAAATAATAAATAGGTCAAAGAGGAAGACTCAAGGGAAATAGCACATTAAATAAAATAAAAACAAAAATACAACATATCAAAACTTGTAGGATATAGCTAAAGGAGTGCTGAAAAGGAAAGTTACAGCACTAAATACATACATTAGAAAAGAGGGAAAGTTGGATAACTCATAAATTAATGTTAGAAGTGTGAAATGCTATATCCATTCTGGAAAACAGTTTAGAACTTTCTGAAAGAACTACATATGCAACTATCATATGACCCGATAATTGCAGTGCTGGGCATTTGTCTGAAAGAAATGAAAACTTATGTTCACACAAAAATATATACATAAGGGAATACTATTCAGCCTTTAAAAA
This sequence comes from Lepilemur ruficaudatus, assembly GCA_963574885.1. Classification (NCBI taxonomy): domain Eukaryota; kingdom Metazoa; phylum Chordata; class Mammalia; order Primates; family Lepilemuridae; genus Lepilemur; species Lepilemur ruficaudatus. The sequence goes on from CAUYRT010064513.1 coordinate 33,153, forward strand.
GAAAATCCTGTCATCTGCAACAACATGAACCTGGAGAACATTATGTTAAGTGAAATAAGCCAGGCACAGAAAGACAAATATCATGTGATCTCACATGTGGAGTCTAAAAAAGTTGAACTCATAGAAGCAGAGAGTAGAACAGTGTTTATCAGGGGCTGGTATTGGTCAAAGGACACTAAATTTCAGTTAGACAGAAAGAATAAGCTCAAGTGATCTATTTTACGAAATGGTGACTATAGTTAAAAAAATGTACTATATACCTGAAAATTACTAAGAGATTAGATTTTTTAAGTGTTCTCACCAGAAAAAATGATAAGTATGTGAGGTAATATATGTCAATTAGCTTGACTTAGCCATTCCACAATGTATATATATTTTAAATCATACTGTATACCATAAATACACACAATTCTTATTTGTCAATTAAAACTCACAAGTAAATACAGTTACTTGGACCAAAAACTGAAAACACAATCCTGCATATGAATGTTTGTAGCATCTTTACTGCTTTATTTGTAACAGAGAAGATATAGAAACAACACATTTTTTTTTGAATGGGTGAATACTTAAATACACTATGGTATATCCATGCCATGGAATACTGTTCAGTGATAAAAAGGAACTAACTATTGATTTATGGAGGAACCTGCCTGATTCTCCATAATTTTCTAAGAATTTTGCTCTATGAAAAAAGGTAATCCTGAAAGGTTATGTACTGTATAATACATTTATATATTTTTTACATTATAAATTATAGAAACGGAGAACAGATCAGTGATTGCCAGGGCTTCAGAAGGTACTGGGAGGTGGGAAGAAAGTAGGAGTGCCTAAAAGCGGGCAACGGGAGGGATCCTTGTGGTGATGGAAATAAATATTCTATATCTTGACTGTGTCAGTATCCTGGTTGTGATATTGTGTCATGGTTTTGAAAGATGTTGCCATTGAAGGATATTGAGTAAATGATACAAAGAATATCTCTGCACTATTTCTTACATTTGTATATTGATGTACAATTTTCCTAAAGTGTTTAATTAAAACAAAAGATCAATCAAAAAGTATTAAAAATATCAAACCAGAGGAATGTTTTAAAATACAAAAAATTATTGTTTGTTGTGCAGCTTCAAGTTTAATTTGATCTTCTGGTCAACCAGTGTAAAAAAGAAAAACAATCTATTATATAATTTCCTTCATCAGAAAGAAGGAAATATATTAATTAAATCATTTGTCTGAAGATACAAGGTCTTTCTTAAAACTAAATTTTAAAATAATTTAAATTTTTACATTGCATCTCATCTTTAACATCAAAATGTTAAATCGTGTACTCATAGACAGTGATAATGAGTTGAGCTTGAGATGAGACATGGATACTCTTGCCAATGCATAGGGAGAGTTGAGAGAAACAGAGCTAATAGGAGAGAGGAAGATTTTGAAAGCATTGATCCAACAGTGCTAAAACTCATCCCTGTACTTTTAAGCTAAGTGAACTAACCACCGCCCCTCTCTGTTTTATTTTTTTTAAATCACTTTCTCACAGTTACAATGAAACTAATTGTGATTGTTATATGTATACAATTTCTTATCTTACAAAAATTTAGATAAATTAACGTGTAAAGACTGAGAGTAATATGTGACATAGGTTAAAGGCACAGTAAATGTTTGCTATTATAATCTGAAGGTTGTTACAAGGATTAAATTAGATTTTTTTTCATTGTTTCCTTTATTCAAATATTTATTGAGCACCAACTTTGTGCCAGGCATTGCTTTTTAGTTCCTGGCAACAGAAGAGGGAATAAAAAAGACAAAAATCCCTGCCCTCAAGGAGCTCAACTTTTGCATAAACTTTCTCCTTACCATATTACTGTTTAAATGTTTCTCTTTCAATATATATAATTTGCTATTTAAATGAATATAAATTGCAATTCACCACTTTAGGTTGCAAGAGATGAAGGGCTGGCTAGCACAAATGAGCACTCCACCCACAGATTGCTGCCGCCTGTTAAACCAGTATTTGTGGCATTTTCCAAATAATGGCATGCTTTAATTTCTCTCAATGTCACCCACTCCAAAAACCACCATACCAAGCCTGTTCCCCAAATATATCCAGCTTGATTGGTCTTTCAGCTTTATTGTAAGGCTTTCAGCTTCAACAACTCATCAGCTATGTTGTGGCTGATAATCTTACCTTTGGAGGAATAAATAAGCTTATATAAACCTATAATGAAACATTCTGAAACTTACATTGATAGAAATCATATTCCCAATAATTTTGCAAACTAAATGATATGGATAAATTATCTAGAAATTTTAATTGCCAAAAATGACCCAAGAAAAAATAGAAAATGTACAGATATGAGTAATATTTGAAGAAACTGAATTGTAGGAAGAAAAGAACAATAGCAATTTCTACTTCTTAAAAGATAACCAAGCCAGATGATTTTGCAGGCAAGTTCTTTATTAAACATTCAGAAGACATAGGTCCTATCTTATGCAAATATTTCAAAGAGAAAAAAGTAGAGAAAGATAATCATCATTTGATGTAGCTAATATAACTTTGATATCAAAACTGAATAAGAATAAATAAGAATAGTAAGAGAAAAATTATAAACATAGACACAATCGTAAATATATTACAGTATCAGCAAAGAGAATTAAGCAGTGGGAAAAACTGTCTGACTAGATGTGATGAAAGAGAAAAACTCTTCTATCTACCTGAGAGGAAAAACATGATGAGCATGACCTGCAGTCCCTACTGGGGCCTCTGCTATCAACATACTGAAGGAAGAATGGCCACTCCTGCTGACCATTGGCCTCTCCCCGGGCACTGCTGCTCAAACCAAGTTCCCCAGCTACCTCTGGGCTAGTGTGCTTAACTTCTTGAGGTGCCAGAGCATCACAGTTATTTGGGGCTCCTTGTACAAATGGGCAGAACAACCCCTTTCTCACTATGTGTTACATTGTCCCCTGGGCATGGAAGCTGGGCTTTTTCTATTTTAGGATTTCATAGAGTCACTAGTCTAGTTGGCAGTAGCCTCTTCCTTAGAAGCTATCCAATCCAAAACTTACTGCCCCCTTTCCGCAGCTTCACAATTCAATTAACCCCTTCTCCCATCACCCCCCCACCCAACTTTAGATTCACCCATTTTCCAGCCTAAATTAATCCCCTCCAATCCTAGCAGCTTATTTGTCCTAATCCAAACCCCACCTTCAAATTCTGAGTCCTTACCACCAACTTCTGATTGACACCATTTCCCCACACTCCCAATTGTGCTTCAACCCACACTCCCATTAATATCATATTTTCACACCACAGACACTCATGGTGTAAAAATGTCCACATTGCTAAAATTTCCTTTAATAAAAAACAAAGGTAACAGGAGAAAGAAAACCAGGGGCCACTGTTAGAGGTTTTGGTTGTTTGCCTAAGGCCTGACGTTTTAAAATCCTCTGGGAAAGGACCAAGTTTCCAATTTTTAACAGCTTTATAAAGGTATAATTTTTTTTCTTTTTTTTCTTTTGCTTTACAATCCATCAGATCAATAAAGGTATAATTAATAAACAAAAAACTGCACATATTTAACGTCTATAATTTGATGAGTGTGAAAGCTGTATTTTCTTTAGAGAAGTTTATCCCCTCATTTTTGAAATTTTGAAATCAATGAAATTTTAAAATAGCTTTTCCAAAGCTTCTAATTTCAATGTTAAAATCTTCTTGTTTGAATAAGAAATATAATACATAACCTAAACATTTGTACCCCCGTTATATGCTGAAATAAAAAGAAATTTAAAAACGTAAGAAATACAATGGTCTACAGTTCTTATCTTTTGAACCCGATGCCAGTTACAGCAGACACTGTTAGTTGATTCCCTTCATCTTTTCTTATTCTACTACTTTTTCTCAGTTTTATTCAATTATCTACCCTCCTCCAGAGGGCCACGTGTTTTAGGAATCAGAAAGATAGTTCTTCACTGGACTGAACCCATAGTAATAGTATAACTTTTTTTCTTTTTTTTGCTCTGGACATGGATTTGTTGCATAATTCTAGCCAATGAAATGATGAAAGGAAGTCTGAGTGGGAGAGGAGGATGACACTTTTGGGAAAGTGTTTCTTTACTTTTTTTTTTTTTAAAAGGAGACCAAAGAAGTCAAGGAATGTTTCTCTGGACATCGTTGTGTTTGGATGTGGTGCCTGGAACTGAGGCAGCCATCTTACTATTAGGAGGGGAACTAGCCTGAAGGCCTTGAAAAAGGAAGGCTGGCAAAACAAATATTGGAAAAACCTGAATCCTTAAAAGGGCCTATGAATTAACCAGCCTGGGAGCTGCCCTATGTCTGGTCTTTTTGGTTAGTGAAATAAAATCTGTCCTTACTGTTTAAATCTATATGAGCTTATTTTTATTCTACTTCCCATTAAACGTAGTCAAATTGAGACAGCCATTTCAGAATGGAAATACTCTGCCTTCCACTCCACATCTATGCTTGCAGATTACTGAGTTAAAGACATATATTTAATTTTCATGCAAGAATTTTGAGATAAAACATTTGAGTTTTCATTTAAGTGATTTTGTTTTTCTTCAACAATAGGTACAAGAATTTAATGTCCATAAAGAAAGGCATGATTAATAACCTGGTCTGATATTGGGCTAACTCCACAGAGCAGGCCAGGGAAATTCCCTCTGGATAGTTCAGGTTTTATCTATTCCTTTTTCAGTAACTCACTATCAAAGACAGAATTTTTGATTAAAAAAATAAAAATGGATTCTACCTTTAACAAGATCAGAGGGACTAACTAAAAATGATGCAGGAACATCCAAAGCAAATGAACACTCTTTAGATGTATGGCTCACAAGAAAAATACGAATAAAGAAGAGTTCAGCATATTTATTCTTAACTTTTAAAAAGTTATAATGGAAAATAAAACCATGAAAGTAAGATCAAATTTAGAGCCTGCAGAACACCATCTTTTTTTCATCTCGGCTTAGAACACTAAATCAAAAATGACAATTACTTCTGCCTGTGCTTATCTCAAAGACAGCCGAGTAATGTGAGTGGATGTAAGCTTATTCATCCTTATGAATGTAAATCCAAGATGTAGCGATGCTGTACTGTCTTGTATATTTGTCTCCTCTTAAGGCAGTAGTCTATTCGATTTAATAAACTCATACCTAATATCTGCCGTGGTCAAATCTATGTACTAAGTTCTTGAGGGGCGGAGAGGAGGATGGAAATGAGGCAAAGATGAACAAGGCAATTGATGGGCGAAAAAGCCACTTCAAAGTTGTCTGCAAAGCTAATTATTAATAATAGAATGTTAGTTTCTGATGCTCTTTAATGATTGTATCTAAACAAAACATCAAAGGGCAAAGAGAAATGAGAGGCTATCTTCAGCTGGAGAAGGGGAAAATAACTTCAAAGAAAAGATAGCAGTTGAATCTGGGAAAAAACATGTACAGTTCCAGTAAGTAAAAACTGGGGTGAAGTCTTTTCCTGTCTGAGGAAATAGCTGAAAGGATATATTTGGGGAAAATATTCAAAGTTTCACACAGTCTATAGTGGTGGATCTCAACCTTTGCTGTATATTCAAATCAGCTGGGAAAACTAAACTTAATGCCCAATCTATACCCCAAACCAAAATATTTCAGGAGGAAACCAGGCATTAGGATTTTATATTAAATAAGATTTTAAGTGATTCCAACTTGTAGCCAAGATTAATATTCTCTGGACTATAAAGACCTCCCTGATAAAGTCTCTACCCTCTTCTCAACACTTATCACCCTCCACTCCCATCACTCACAGTGCTCCGGATAGATGGGCTTTCTTTCTGTTCCAGAATAAGCTTTTCTTTCCCTCCCTCAGAGCTTTACATATGCTGCTCCCTCTGCAAGAATGTTTTTCCTACCAAACTCACCTTCCCTGGCTAATTCTACTAGTCTTTTTGGAATCAAACGTTAATTCTTCTGAAAGCTTTCTTAAAACTTGAATCAAAATTAGATCCTGTTTGTTAAATACCCATTGTGCCCCATTCAGTTCCTTCTTAGCACTTACCATAATTTACAATTGTAAATGCATTTATGAAATTGTTGGTACAAGTTTTCTTGCCTCTAAGAACCATGCCAGTGGGGAGTATGTGAGTTTCACTCACTCACTGATCACCAATTTCTAAAATCATGTCTAGTGGATAGTAGGTATTGAATTAAAACTTGTGGTATGAATGAATGCATGAATGAATGAACTGAATATTTTGGGGCATAGGAGATGTGCAAGCTATCTATTGTAGAATGTATTTGTATTACCTTAACAGAGAGAACTTTTCCCCTGCAAAAATATTACCCACTCACTTTATTCTCTCCTTTGCTTTATTTTTCTTCATGGTAGTTATCACTACTGACATATTTATATATCCCTTATTTCCTTAAAATGTCTCTTCCTATTAGAATTGAAGCCTATATGTGTAGACCTTTTTTGTTTTTTGTTTACTGATAGATCTCTAGTATTCAGAACAATACCTGGCACATATTAGGTGTCAAATAAGTATTCATTAAATCAATTATATGGCATATGTGAGTTAGGGTGACCAACAATCCAAGTTTGCCTGGAACTGACTTGGGACTTCCATTGTTAAAACCTAGACAGTCCAGGAAAACTGGGATGAGATGGTAAGCATGTTAGGAAGGGTTGAAGGATTCAGAGATTCAACTAGGCAAAAATGAAGAATTCAGAATAAAGCAAGTATATACAAAACCATAGATGGTCTTGGGGTTATGTGTGTATATGTGTTTTGGGAAGGGGAAATTGATTAAACTATGGGAATAGTATACAGGATGGATTAGAGGAGTAGGGAGAAAAAAAGAGGTTCTTTTTATGAATTGTTCTCAATACACCAAGAAATGGTAATGAGGATCCAAGCAAGAAAAAGGAACTAGAACAGAGAGGGGATTCACTGAGAGATAAGATAAGCAATGATTGAAGGTCAGAGCTGAAGGAGAGAAAAATTGATGAGTAACTTCTGCTTTCTGTGATTGGGCTGAGGAGGGTGGTAAGATTTAGCAGTGTTGCAGAACACAGTAAGATACTCATAGCTGTGAGGCTTGGTGATTTATCTGAGCTCTGAAAAATTGAAAGTGTCACACCGGTGATGTTAAAAAGTGACTTAGGTACATGAGCAAGGCTGGACTGAGATTTCCTTAGAGGCATTTACTTATCTATCTCTTTGCAATACATAGGATTCTGAGAAGGATATGCCTACTGAGTGTGTGGGCTTTTCCCCTCTCTATGTTGCTGATTTATTCAAGACAATTTCGCAGTGCCATCTCTACAACAACTGAAATTCACTTTATGATTTTTTTTTGGTACAAAGATATGAGGATTATCTATGTGACTGATATATTCAAAGAAACTACTGAAAAATGTCTTATCCAAGGAGGTTATTTGAATACTTTTAAATATCCTATTCTTATACACTGCAGCTTGAAAGAAGTCTCTCTCTGTGTGTGTGTGTGTGTGTGTGTGTGTGTGTGTGAAAGAGAGAGAGGACAATCCTGATCACAAAAATTGATTCAGGTTATCTGGTTAGTTTACCTGCTGTTGCTTTCCTCCCTTACCAATTGGTTTCCTCTCAAAGTTGTATGTTTAGTTAAGAAAAATTACCTTTCCACAGAAGAAAACACTATCATTTAATTAAGGATGTTCTATAAGTACACATATATATTTGTGTGTACATATGTCTGCATGTACATCTGAAAAGATAAATGGAGATGTGTCATATTTCAATTTACATGATATGGCAGATTATATTAATAGCCCCGATTCTTCAGTCTTCTCTGATTCCAGGCCATTTTCTATGAGACTCATCATTCTGCTAAAGAGGTGAAGTTGATTTCTGCCTCCTTGATGTTGGGCTAGATCACATGACTTGTTTTGGCCAATGGAATAATGGCAGAAATCATGTGTCCAAAGGTTAGACATGCTTTTTTATAATTGGGCCTACTCTCTTGCATTTCTGCCATTACCATAGAAAACATGTCTGCTTATCTCAGGAGGTCAATGACAGACATATGGAGCAGAGCTGCCCTAGCCAAATCACAAAAGTCAAGCTTACCTTAGCTCAGCCAACCTATAGCCTACCCTCAGGCATGAAATAATGTGAGAAATAAATGTTTATCATTATACATCAAGATTTTTGTGGTTAGTTGTTACAAAGCATATTGTTTTAATAGTTGACTACTCAAGAAAATATAGTGGTTTTAAGAGTGATTTAATAATTCATACCAGCCAAATATAAATAACTAACTCTAGATATTTAGAATTCATATGAAAGAAAAGAATAAGAAGCAATAATCTGGATTTATTTTAATGTATCAAATGCATTTTATAGAAATGCAAGTAACTTCCAAAATGTACTTCTTGACAGCTTAGAGCATTACAAATTCAATTTATTTAGAAGAAAAAGTTATAGAAAAGCTTTTTGTGAAGGATTTTAATTTTAAAGAGGAAAGAGGAATGAATGTTCAGTAACAAAATGCTTAAGATAGAACTAGAGGAATTTCCCAATCATAACTTATTTGCTTACCAGGTATGTGTCAACAAAAGTTTTCTTTCTATCTCAACTAGGATTTACTTTTTCTTCCTTGACCTTTTCCCTTGCTCAGCTGATCTCACTAGAGTATGAGAGTCCTTCCCCCAGGGTCATGAATCCCCATGTAAATCATCTAAGGCTGATGCGTGTCAATAAGATCTTGTAGTAGCAAAAAGTGATGATTGAAGGAAAATATCAGATGGTAAAAATAAAGGGGAGATTTTCCTTGATCACCAGCCCTCATTTCTTTTGATCAGTGCTTATAAATCCACCTGCTCATTTCAGCTTCATAATTCCTATCTTGCCTTACTCTTCTCTTTCCAACTCCTGTTGCTCCTGTCCTGGCCTCTTGTTTTTTCTACACCTCACTCTTTTTTAATCCATATCCAAGATATGGAAGCCATCATATAAAGCTTAGAAGAGGGGAACAGATGAGTGTGTCTTCCTATTTCAGTTGATGTTGATGAGTTTTGGGAATGGAACTCAAATTTACTTTCCTGTAGATAACCATAGTTTAATAACTAGTATCCACGTATTCCCTGGCTATTTGTGCCTTAAGTCAGAAATCCAAAAAGCATAAAAATAATACATTGGCATTCAGGTATTTTTTTCTGATATACTATGAAAATGGCACTCAGAGTTTTTAAAACAAAAAGGTTGAAAAATGACAACTCTCTATGAAGATCTGGGTTACTCACATTCCAAGGATAGACTGAGAGGTGCCCAGAAATTCAACATATGCCCCAGTTCCAAGTCTATATGGGCCATCTCTGCCATATACAATTGAAGGTTGAACAAACTTGAATGTTATGAGATTTTATTTTTATGAGAACAGCTTTTAATCTTTACACATAATCTTTGCAGAAACAATACCACAGTTACTAGATTGGTTATGGTTGTAATCTGTATAACATGGACAGCAGGAACTGTCTTATGTTACAGATCCAGGACATACATTGGATTCTATTTAAATATAAGTGTTATATGAGAATGTTAATTGAAATTTTAAAGAGGACAAAATATCCTTCTTACGTTATAAATTCTTATTTCCCTACACATTCTGTTAGAGTCAGGCAAGACACCAAGTTCCGAAAATTCATCAATTCCAATTAAATTTGCATTAGCGACATCCACATTTATCAAAGTGAATTTCTCTAACTACAGCTATCATCTTGTACTCAACTGCTTCTCATAACATTAAGCTGAATGTCAGTATGCAGCTGATACACTCTGTCTACTGTCAAAAGTGCTTTTCAATGAAAACCTTAAAAAACTAAGAAATAGACAAAGACGAGTCCATTTTGTAGGTCCATGAAATGTCCATCTTTGTATAAACCTTTATTATCAGACTCAACTGGGCTCTAAAATATAGGTTAGAATTCAAGCTCACTAGAACTGGTTAGTCCACATGCAAAGTTTAGGAACTTCTAAGTAGGTTCTTACTGTTTTGGTGGAAAAAATTGTTATTCTTCTCTCTCAGTGTGAACTCTATTGATAGGCCAATATAAATACAAATCTCCTTATGCGTGAGGGAAGATAATAACACATGTTATGATGCCAGAGAAGACCACAGACCTTGAGTTTCCAGAATTCAAAGCCATTTCGTGCTCCCAGGAATGGTTCTTGCCAAAAAAACAAAAACAAAAACAAAAACAAAAACAAAAACAAAAACTCTGGTGATAGCTCCTGTCAGTGAACTACTACTCTCCCTGGTAGTAGTTTGTTAAGTATCTGTAATTTTTCAGAGGTTCTCTAATTTAAGCGGCTTTTTCCATCAATATCTCTGGTGAGTCACGGTTTCCAAGACCTTTCAGATACAGAAGGTCCTAGCATAGGGTGTCCTCATATGCCACTTTTGAAGGTAGCTCCTATTGGCTCTGCTATGAATTGTGGATACTCCCTTGCTTCCTAGAATAGTTCCATGCTCTTGGGTAGCTGAATCACCGGATATTTCTCCCTTGGCACTACTTCTGGGGAACAGCTTTTTGTACCACACTTACTGAGATAGCCTGTGACAGTAACTAGGATGAACCAGCCTTACAAAGAATACTTCAAAATCCTCTACTGTTGAAGTTGGAGATATTGGATGATACCATACAAAATTATCACATCACTGATGTCTTCTGCCTCCCTTTCTATGGTTTGTGATGTGGCACAGGTTCATCATCTCAAACTTGGGATAGAATAAAGACCGTATATCTGCAAAAGTTGGGCTCCCTAGTGGTTACAATTAAGTTCTTTCACTCATATGGGTAAAAATACAAACTTGGATAGCTAGGAACATGGTGGCCACTCTAATTTCCTAAGGGAGACAGACCTATCAGGTCCCTGACTTAGCCACCAGTATCCTATAGTCATCAAGGTATAGAAGTAAATAAATTGACCCTGAAGTATATTGACAACTTTTGGAAATAGACTGAGCTGCACATCAGCTTTCAGATTTGATTATGAAAATTCTAAACCCCATGGCTATTTTTATACTTCAATTTATTTTTAGATCTCTGCAATCCCATGCCTAATCTGACTTTATAATGTTAATCTGGGTTGGCAGAAAGATAGAGAAGTAAGCAGGCGAATTTATCACTCAAGAAAGCACGGAGATTATGTGTATAAAGTCTGGTGCATAAGGCGATGTGTATTGATAAGGAAATTTTAATGATGAGTAAGTTCTAGATCCGATCGTGTGTAAGATCAAAAACCATCATATCACTTGAGTTGCTTTATCACTCTGCACTTTCAAGCATTTACCTATCATCCTTAATGCTGTCAGTTGTAATTTGAGGTGGGGTAGGTGTTGGCAATAGGATTGAAGTTTAGACTTAGTTGTCAAAATATGAGATATGAAGTTTCCATATTCTTCAGTGCACTCAAACCAAAGCTACAGAATTTAGACAGTTTGTTACGTAAGAGACCCTATGTTTCAGTTTGGGAAAAAATTAAAGAGTAGAATTATTTACATCTCCCAATAATCAAAACGCTTCTTCCTGAGAGAGACAGAGAGAGAGAGAAAAACTGTATATAATTGAGTTTCAAATAAACTCTAAAATTTTTTTTAAAAAAGGCAATGAAAACCTCACTATATATTAAGAGATAAACTGTGTTCATGGGTAGAAAGATTCAATATCATTTAGATCTCAGTTATCTCCAAATTGATCTATAGATCTATTGAAAAATAATGAAGCAGGCAGGGGAATTCATATTTCAGGCAAAATTTTATATTCCAGGCAAAAATGTTCTAAAACTCTTGGTTTACTTTGATATATAATCAAGGTGATTCAGTAGGGCAATATACTCTTACATTCACACTTCATGAACAGGCTTCCTAAAATTTTTATTCAAAATTCAAGATCCTCATGTAGTAATGTAGTATATATTACATCATTGGCTCCAATGCTTCACCCTTCCTGGTATCCAAACCATTTGCCATGTGACTTTGCAGTTCCTCCCCTGCAGGTGCATGAGTCAGCAGAGCAGAGCCCAAGCCAACCACAAATCCCTGAGAATAAATGATTGCTTTTTTAAAGCTTCTGAATTTTGAAGTGGTATGTTACACATCATCATTATGGCAAAAGCTAACTAACTGATATACTCCCATGAAGAATGTCTAGATATCATAGCTCCTGCTTACATTAAAATAGTGTTTTAACACTTGTGTGCTTAACATTTTGACAGACTACGTCTTATGTGAAATAAATGACAAATTTCTATTCTTAATGAACATTTAATCTAAAGGTAAGCATCTTTCCTAGTGTAGCAAATTCTTATATTAAGGAGGCAGATTTTCTCTACTATTTCATTGTGATGGTTCATGAATATTGCTGTCTGGTTGTTTTAAATATTTCAATTAGTTACCCACTTTACTATACTTCCTCCCTGAGGCTCAAAGCTAACAGCATAATTTAAGGAGAAAGAAAAAAGACACTAAAATATTAGTCTTGCTGAAGCAATGATGGAGATCATCATAACTGTGTCAAGGACATTCCTGTCAGGTATTTTGAGTTCTAACCATACAGCCTTAAGGCAGTTGGAGCAACCCTGGGGAGGAAAGCAATCGTCATACGATGTTCATCAGTGGGCAGCTTCTTTTGTGAACTTTTCTCTGCCAATGTCCAGTATTCAAAAGATTAGTCACTTTTTTGAAAAGCTTGACTTGCTCACTATCTCTATGACTTGCATATATAATGTTGATGAGTTTTTAAACCTCCCCAAATTCGAAATTTATGAGACCAATAAATTGATCAGTAATAATAGCCTAGGTAACATTAACTTACTGAGTATAATTTATGTCAAAGCAGAGATCTTACGTATTCAGTTTGATGAGTTTTCACAATTGCATGTATCCAAAACAAAAAGTAGAACATTTACATTACCCTAGAAAGTTCCCTTCTGTCCTTGTAGAAACAATCATCCCAGAGGCAATCACTTTTTATTTCAATCAATATAGCTTAGTTTTGTCTGTTCTTGGACTTCATTAGAGTATGTACTCTTTTGTGTCTGGCTTCTTTTACTCAAATTTTTCTTTCTTTGTTTGCATTTAAGTCCATCTATGCCATTGTGTGTTTCAGTAACTTATTTTATACTGCTGGATTGATAAACCACTATAAGAATATACTATAATTTGTTTACTCATTCTCCTGTGGAGAAACACTTGGGTTCTTCTAGATTTTGGATATCATAAAAAGGTTGCTATGAACATTCTTGCAGAAGTCATTCTGTGCATGTAATTTTTATTGTGTGTTTCTGTTTATGTATGGATACCTAGAACTCAGCTTTTGATTAAGAATGTGTTGCATCTATAGATAAATTTAGAGACAATGGACAACTCAACAATATTTACTCTTCAAATACATTAACATTCTATTTTACTCCATTTATTTAGGTGTCCTTTTATTTATCTCAGCAATTTAGAGAAATCCATGTCTTTCATTAAGTATAGATGGTATGCTATTTATGACTTTGCAGATTTTTTCCTAAGTTTAATTTTCTAAATGTTTGTTTATAGTATGTAGAAATACAATGGCCTTTTGTATATATCCTGTTATTTTACTAAATTAACATACTAGTTCTAGAAATTTTCTTTGAAGCTTCTATAGTGTTTTCTGCATACATACAGAATCAAGTTATCTGTAAATGCTGGCAGTTTTTATTTTAAATAATTATGTATTTTCATTTCTTTTTATTGCCTCATCATTGAGGCTAATATCTCTACTACAATGTTAAATAGAAATGGTGAAAGCAGATATCCATGCCTTGCTCCCTATCTTAGGGGGAAACCATTCAATTTTTTAACACTAAATACTATGTTAGCTGTAGGCTTTTCATGGATGCTCTTTACCAGGTTGAGGACATTTCCTTGTATTCCTAGTTTGTGGAGAGTTTTTGTTTGTTTGTTTGTTTGTTTTGTTTTTGAAATCATGAATGTTGAATTTTATCAAAAATATTTTCTGCTTGTGTTATGTGATGATTATATGGGTTTTCTCCCTTATTTAGCAGTATGGTAGTTACACCAATTTATTTCCAAATGTTAACTCAGTTTTATATTCCTGGGATCAGAACAATGAATGTGACCAGGAATAAAGACAAAGATAGGCCTGGCGTGGTGGATCAGGCCTGTAATCCTAGAGGTGGGAGGATCATCACCTGAGGTCAGGAGTTCAAGACCAGCCTCAGCAAGAGCAAGACGCTGTCTCTACTAAAAAAAAAAAATAGAAAGAAATTAGCCAGACAACTAAAAATAGAAAAAATTAGCCTAGCATGGTGGTGCAGGCTTGTAGTCCCAGCTACTTGGGAGGCTGAGGCAGGGGGATCACTTGAGCCCAGGAGTTTGAGGTTGCTGTGAGCTAGGCTGATGCCACGGCACTCTAGCCTAGGCAACATAGCTAGACTCTGTCTCAAAAAAAAAAAAAAAAAGACAAAGATACAGGTAGTAACAATGGAGTCAATTCATCAAGAATTATCAATTCTAAATTTGCATATACCTAACACCAAAACCTCAATTATCTACCAACTTGAATTAATTGATTATCTTTAAAACTCTTCACCCAACAATAGTGGAATACATTCTATTTGTATTGTTGTTGTTGTTAATATTTTATGTATGTGGGCATTTTTTTCTACCAAAAACAGAATAATTGTCAATCCAATGGTAGATTTTAACCAGTATATTTAAATATTTTATTTGACTAATGAATAGTTTATGGAACCAATTTGAAAATTAAAAATATATCTAAACAGGGTAAAGATTACATAGTATCTTCCTGTATTATTTCCCACAACTCCATGCATATCCACAATTATCCCAAAATTAGCAGTTTAATTAACATCTCTATCTATCTATATAAAGGCAGACATATCTAAACAACATTAGATTTCTTTTATTATTCCACCTCGATTTGATATCTATTCTTATTTATATTTTTAAAGTTATTAGTACTGAATTGAATTACATAGTATTATATTTTACTCTAAGGTAATTTTAATGGATCCTTAATTTTATAACTCAATAAACTTTATAATGTATTTCCATTAATCTTTTTTTTTATTATCCATTTCCTTAGATTTCCTACTTAAAAAATGCTATCATAAATGAATATTTTTAGGAGATGGGACAAAAGATGTAAATTCTAAGATAAATAAACATGAAAAAAATTGCAAACTTCAACATCTTTCCAAATTTATATGATTTTGCTTTGCAGCCAAAAGGCATGGATTTCCAATAATACAGGATTTTTTCATGGCCTTAGAGATACACAATTGCCCCAAACCAGATAAATTATGAAAACTTTAACATTTTCAGGGACTGTGCCCAAAATGTCTGTTATGAATACCCAGAAAATGACAACTTAATGGAATCCTTTTGAGAAAATAAGACACCTTGAAGATGATTTCAAGCAATCTGTGACTATAGTATCCTGAAAATATTGGTTCAGTATCCCCATTTTGCCTTTTTAATTCTTTAATTCTATTCATTTCTTCCACTTTTTTGCTCATTTCCAGGGTTTTCCTCTTTCTTTTCACAAATGTTCACATTTATTCAAACATTGCTTCAAGTCAAATGTCCAGGCTATTTTTTAAAAAAGAAATCCTCAAAACCCATGGTGGCCACCAGTTCTTAATGGGTACCAACATGCCTGTGCTTCACCTGCCCCAGCCATTCTGTGGCCATCTGCCTGATGCAGTAGCATCTGCAATTTACTACACGGTCCATAGAATATTCACAAAGATAGAATATATTGTGATCCAAATTTTTTTCAAAATTCCAAAGGATTTAAATCCTACATAGTATATTATCTTACACAACCATCTTACACAACGAAATTAAAACAGAATTCAGAAAAATAGTTGAAAAACACTCAGATGCTTGAAAATTAAATAGCATGCCTCTAAATAATTCATAGGTCAAAAAAGAAATTCCAAGTTAGAAAATATTTTGAATTGAATAAAAATTGAAACATAACATAAAATTTGTGGAAATGAAGCTAAAGCAGTTCTTAGAGAAAAATGTATGCTTCAAATAACTATATAATACAAGAAGAAAGGTCTCAAATCAATAATCTAATCATCCACCTTAGGAAACTAAAAATAAGGGCATGTTAAATCCAAATTAAACAAAATCAAGGACTTAATAAAGATAAAAGCTAAAATCAGTGAAATATATAACAAATATAATAAAGAAAATCAGTGAAACCAAAAGCTATTTATTTTTGAACAAATAACCTTTAGTGTAGCTTTTTTAAAAAAAGGAATAAAAGTGAAAAATTTCTAGTCAAACTCATCAAGAAAAACAGAGAGAAGACACAAATGACTAATATTATCAATGACAGAGAGGGTACCGTTATAGATCTTATAGATATTAAAATAATAAGGAAATTTATAAATAGCTTTATATCTATAAATTTGATAATTTAGATAAACTGGATACAGAAAGACCTGTATGTGAATTTTATGGTAGCTTTATATATAAGATCCAAATACTGAAAACAATCTCATTGTCCCTCAGTTGGTGAATGCATAAACCAATGGTGTTATATCTATATAATAGAGTACTTTTCAACAATAAAAAGAAACAAACTACTAATGCATGCAATGAGATGGATGTATCTCAAAAGCATTATGCTAAGTGAGACAGTCCATACTCTGAAAGCTACATTATGTATGATTCCAATTTTATGACATTCTGCAAAATGTAGAATTATAGCAACAGAAATTAAATTGGAATTTGCAGAGTCTCAGGAAGTAGGGAAGGGAACTGATTTCAAGGACGTACAAGGAGAACTTTCTGGAACGATGAAATATTTTATATCTTGATTGTAGTGTCAGTTTATACAACTGTATACATTAGTCAAAACTCATCAAGTATACAAATAAAAAGAGACTATTACTGCACATAAATTTACTTCAATTAATTTGCTTAAAAATAAACAATGGGAATTAGTTTCTACTTGTGGTATTATAGTAAATTAGGTATTTTGGAAACACCTTCTATTATAATACATCAAGAATCTAGGCAATATATAACAATTATACATTTAAATACATTGCTTCACTTGCAAGAAATTAACAAGAAAAATTCCCAAGGTCCTCTTCCCTAAATGCACAGGGATATAAAACTAGAGAAACAAACAAATATAGAAAGTAGAGTCAGAAAGAACCTAGAAAATAAAGACAGTAACTATATAGTATTATAACACAAATTAGGGTGATCTCTGACTAATAGCAACAATGGGAGTCATAAAATAGGTTGAATAGTAATTATAGAATGTCAATAGAAAATAATTTTCAACCTATATTGGTGTAAGCCTAACAAGCTTTTTCAGTAATAAAGATGATATAAAGACATTTTCATATAAACACAAACTGAGTGAATTGAACAAAGTAGACTTTCACAAAAGAAATATCTAAAAGATGCTCCCCAAGAAGAAAGGAGTTCTGAGACTCATGAGGAAATGTGCAAAAAACCAACCAAACAAAAAAAAGCCCTGTCAGATATTGGGATAAGTCTAAACAATAACACTGCTTTATAATTCATGGGGATAATAAAGCAAAAGAAAATTCTTCACAATAAAAGTATGTAAAACTGAGAGAGGAGTGATTGGAAATAAAGTAGAAAATCTTCATATGATATAGTAATATGTAAAGATATTGACTAAATTTAGAATGTTTCTAAGAAGGCATTTCAGGTAATGTTTTAATTCTCACCATGAAATGCTCAGAAACAGAATAAGTAGAGGGAGTTTAAAGTTATAAAAAGAAAAATTTTATCAATCCAAAAGGAGGCAGGAAAGGAAAGGAGAAAAGAACCATGTAAAAAGCTAAAACAAATGGAAAGCAGAAAACAAAATTTAGAAACAAATCAAAATACACTATTCTCACATACAAAAAAATTAATGAAATACATGTGGCAGTTAAAAATAAAAAATGTTCAAATAATGTTATTTTTTAAAAGCCAGCTATACGTTGTTTATAAGAGACACATCTAAATATAAGAACCCAGGAAACTTGAAATTAAAAGAATGGAAAGATAATCCAGGAAAATTCTAATCTAAAGAAGACTAGTTTAGCTTTATTAATGTCAAATAAAGTAGTTTTAGTATAAAACTGTTATGAAGACAAAGAAAATGAATTCATAATGATTAGAGTTAATTCACTGGAAAAAATGCTGCAGTTCTAAATGACTATGCACCTTGATTATAGAGCCTCAGAATATAGAAAGTAAAAATTAATTGAAGTGAAAGAATAATCAATAAATCCAACATAGTTCTGCCTATATATTTCTTCTATAGCCTTACTAGCTTTTTGTCTGGGATATGAACAACACAACTGAATTAATGAACATATATAGGACCATGTATTCACTATTTGTGAATAGTATATTTTGATTTGTTTCTAAAACCTTAAGTATAGACAGATCAGACAAAATGACCACATCTATAAAGCAAGTGTCAGTAAATTTCAAGGAATTGGTATTATGCAGTCTGTATTTCCTGATCACAATGCAATTAAATCCAGAAATAGTTCTATTTTCAATTTTATGAAGCAATTACATTCTGTTTTCTATACTGGCTGTACTAATTTACATTACCAACAACAATGTACATGTGCTCACTTTTCTCCACATCCCTGTCAACACTTATTTCTTTTTAAAATACATATAATAGCCATCCTAACAGGTGCAGAGTGATAACTCATTGTGGTTTTGATTTGCATTTCCCTGATGATTAGTGATATTGAGTACTTTTTCATATTCTTCTTGGTCATTGATAAGTCTCTTTGGGAAAACTGTTCAGCGTTTTGTCCATTTTTAACCAGTTTTAGTTTTTTTTTTTTTTAGCTATTGAATTGTATGAATTCCTTATGTATTTTGGATGTTAACCCCTTATCAGATACGTGGTTTGAAAACACTTTCTCTTAATCTGTATGCTGCCTTTTGTCTTTGTTGATTGATTCTTTTACTGTGCAGAAGCTTTTTAGTTTAATGATGTCCCACTTGTTTATTTTTGCTTTTGTTGCCTGAGCTTTTGGTATGATAATCAATAAAGCATTGCCAAGGCCAATATCAAGGAGCATTTTCCCTATGTTTTCTTCTAGAAGTTTTATGTTTTCAGGTCTTATGCATAGGTTTTTTTATTCTATTTGGAGTTGATTTTTGTGTATTGTGTAAGATAAGGGTCTATTTTCATTCTTCTCCATGAGGATATCCAGTTTTCTCAACACCCTTTCCTGAAGAGAGTATCCTTTCTCTACTGAGTCTTCTTGATTGACTAGTCAAAAATTAGTTTACCATATATGCTTGAGTTTATTTCTGGGCTCTCTGTTCTGTTCAATTGGTCTATATGACCCAACAATCCCTATACCGAGTATAAGCTAAAAGGGAATGAAATCAGCACTTTGTAGAGATATCTGTGTTTCTATGTTCACTGCATCATTATTCCCAATAGCCAAGATATGGAAACATTCTGTGTTCATTGATAGATAAATGGATAAAGAAATTGGGGTATTAGAATATTATTCAACCTTAAAAAGTACAAAAATGCCACCATTTGTGATAATATGGATGAAAGTGGAGGACATTATGCTAAGTGAAATAAGCCTGGCAGGGGAGAGGGGACAGGAGGGGAGGGGGAATAAACCAACCTAATGGGTACTATAAACACTATTTGGGTGATGGGCACACCTATAGCCAGGACTCAAGCATTACAAAAATGATCCATGTAACCTAAAATGTTTGTACCCCTCAATATTTTGAAGTTAAAAAAAGAAAATCAATAAGAAAATATTGGGGTATCTCCAAATTACTTTCCACAGGGGTTGTACTAATTTGCAGTCCCCCACCAGCAGTGTATGAGTGTTCCTATATCTCCACATCCTCACCAGCATTTGTTGTTTTGGGACTTTTTAATAAAGGCCATTCTCACTGGAGTTAGCACACTTCTAGCCCTGGCTTGAGTGAGGCAAAGGCATTACATGTAACCAAAATGTTTGTACCCCCAAAATATTCTAAAATAAAAAGTAAATAAAAAAAGAAAGAAAACACTAGAGTTGAACTACACTTGTGAACAAATGAACCTAACGGAAATATGCAGAACATCCCATTGAACAACAGAAGAATGCACATTCTCACCAAGTGTACACAGAACATTGTCCAGGATAGATCATATGTTAGGCAACAAAACAAGTCTTAAGAAATTTAAGAAGATTGAAATCATATCAAGTATCTTTTCTGAAAACTAAATCGTAAGGAAATAAAATATGTAAACGAGTAAGAAGATTGAAACAGTAATAAAAGGTTTCCCATCAAAGAAAAGCCCAGGACCTGATGGCTTCACTACTAAACTCTGCCAAACATTTAAAGAAGAATTAATACCAATACTTCTCAAATACTTTCAAAAAAATTGAAGAGGAGATAAAACTTCCAAACACATTATACAAGGCCAACAATACCTTGATACCAAAGCCAGGCAAGGATACTACAAGAAAAGGAAATTACAGGGACAGGACACTATGTCTGATGAATATAGATGCAAAAATCCTCAAAAAATACTAGCAAACTAAATTCAACAACACATTAAAAGGATCATTCACCATAATCATGTGGGATTTATGCCTGGGATTCAAGGACAGTTCAACATATACAAATCAATCAATGTGATACACCACATTCACAGAATGAAGGACAAAAACCATACGATTAAGTCTATAGATACAGAAAAGGCATTCAACAAAATTCAACATTCTTTCATACTAAAAACTCTGAACAAATTGGGTATAGAAGGAATGCACCTCAACACAATAAAGGCCACATATAACAAGCTCATAGTTAACATCATACTCAACAATGAGAAGTTGAAAGCTTTTCCCCTAAAAACAGGAACAAGACAAGGATGTTCACTTTCACCACTTATGTTCAACATAGTAGTGGACATCTTAGCCAGGGAAAATCAGCAAGAGAAAGAAAGAAAAGGCATACAAATTAGAAAAGAAAAAAAAATTAAATTTTCTCTCTTCACAGATGATATGATCTTATATATGGAAAACCCTAAAAACTCCAACAAAAAAACAGTTAGAACTAATAAATAAATTCAGTAAAGATGCAGGGTACAAGATCAACATACAAAAATCAGTAGCATTCTGTACAATAAAAACAAACTACCTGAAAAAGAAATCAAGAACACAATCCCATTTATAATAGCTATAAAAAGTAAAATATTCAGGAATAAATTTAACCAAGAAGGTAATAGATCTGTAGTACACTGATAACTATAAAATGTTGATGAAAGAAATTGAAGTCATAAATAAATGGAAAGATATTCCATGTTCACAAATTTGAAGATGAATTAATACTGCTAAAATGTCCAGACCAAAAATGATCTACAGATTCAATGCAATCCCTATCAAAATTCCACCTACATTGTTCCTGAAAATAGAAAAAATTCTAAAATTCATACAGTACTGCAAAAGACCCTGAATAACCAAAGCAATCTCGAGTGAAAAGAACAAAGCTGGAGGCATCACACTTTCTGATTTGAAAATCTACTACGAGGATATAGGAATTAAAACAGTATGGCATTGGCCTAAAAAGAGACACATAGACCTGTGTGAAACAGAACATAGCAACCAGGAATAAATCCATACATTTTGAATCAATTGATTTTTGACAAAGATATCAAGAACAAACAATGGGGAAAAGACACTATCTTGAAAAAAGGATGTTGGGATAACTGCATATCCACATGCACAAGAATGAAATTAGACCTTTTCTCACACCATATATAAAATGGATTAAAGACTTAAACATAAGACTGAAAACTAAAAAACTACTAGAAAAAAACATAGGAGAAGAGCTCCAGGATATTGGTATGTGCAAAGATTTCTTGGATATGACTCCAAAAGCACAGGCAACAAGAGCCAAAATAGACACTTGGGTTTATGTCAAACTGAAAAGCTCCACCACAGTAAAGGAAACAATTAACAGAGTAAAGAGACAAACTACAAAATGGTAGAATATATTTGCAAGCCATACATCTGATAAGAGTTTAATATCCAAAATATATAAAGAACTCAAATAGCTCAATAGCAAGAAAACAAATAATCCAATTAAAAATGGCCAAAGAACCTAAATAAACATTTCTCAAGACATACAAATGGCCAACAGGTATATGAAAAGGTACTCAACATCACTAATCAACAGAGAAATGCAAATTAAAACTATAATAAGATATCACCTCACTTCTGTTAGAATGGCAATTATCAAAAAAATGAAAGATAACAAGTGTAGGCAAAGATACAGAGCAAAGGGAACCCTTGCACACTGTTGGTGGGAATGTAGAATAGCCTAGCCATTATAGAAAAAAACATGGGATTCTTCAAAAGACTAAAATTAGAATTACCTTATGATCCAGAAATTCTACTTTGGGGTATACATCCAAAGGATATGAAATCAGTATGTCGAAGAGATACCTGCACTTTCATGTTCATTGCAGCACTATTCACAACAGCCAAGATATTGAAGCAACCTTAGTGTTCATCAATGGATGAATGAGTAAAGAAAATATGGTATACATACACAATGGAACAATATTCACCCTTTAAAAAGAAAGAAGTTTGTCAGAAATGACAATATGGATGAACTTGGAGGACATTATGCTAAGTGAAATAAGCCTGGCACAGAAAGACAAATATTGTATGACCTCACTCATATGT
This sequence comes from Lepilemur ruficaudatus, assembly GCA_963574885.1. Classification (NCBI taxonomy): domain Eukaryota; kingdom Metazoa; phylum Chordata; class Mammalia; order Primates; family Lepilemuridae; genus Lepilemur; species Lepilemur ruficaudatus. The sequence continues at coordinate 55,925 of CAUYRT010064513.1, forward strand.
GAAATCTAAAAAAGTCAAACTCATAGAAGTAGAGAGTATAATGGTAGTTACCAGATGCTGCCTGGGGGTCAGTGATTTGGGAGGGTGCCTGAGTAATGGGGAAATATTGGTCAAAGGGTACAAAGTTTTGGTTAGTTAGGAGGAACGAGATTTTTGATCTATTACACAGAATTTTGACTATAATTAACCATACATTAAATTTATTGTATATTTGAAAATTGGTAAAATAGTAGATTTTAAATGTTCTTACCACAATAAACGATAAGCATGTGAGGTGATGGCTATGTTAATTAGCCTACTTTAATCAATTCACGATGTATGCATACATCAAAACATCACATTGTACCCATAAACATATACAATTATATTTTGTCAATTAAAAATATAAAAACATTAACCTCCCATATTTAAAATGATAATTCACAATGCTGGTGTTGGTAAAATGAAATGAACAGTTCTGCAGTTTTGTATATGCCCTATAAGATTTAAATTGGCACACTTTTTAAGAAACAATTTAAAAATATGTTTCAAGAACTTAAACACAATTATGCCTTTAAAAGTAGTAATCTCGCTTTTAGGAATCTAACCTAAGGAAAATATGTGATGCTGTTGTCATAAAATAATAAATGCTCACAATCTTCAAAAAATTATTAAAATATCTTAAAAATTGGGAAAATGTTTCTATTAGTAGGGAGATAAATACAATACAGTACCATCTAAGTGAATAAATCTATGATCCTACTTTTAAAAACACAAAATACAGAACAACAACAATAACAACAACAGCAAAAACCAATGTCCAGCCTAATGTAGCATTAGGATCAATTTAAGAACTTAAAAAAACATAAATGTCTGGGCATGTCACCCATGGAGATTCCGATTAAATTGGTCTGAGGTGGGTTCTTGCCTTTGGTACTATTAAAAAGCTGCCCAGATGATTCCAATGTGCATGCAGGTTTGAGGAACACTGGGTTCTTAGACATACATATGTACACATAATTATGCATGAAATTGAAAAGAAGTTTAGCAAACTGTAAAAAGTGTTCTCTTGGTTATGGAATAACTCGTTTATTTTCTTTTCTAAACTTCTATGTATTTAAACTTTTTATAATAAGCAGGATGATATGCAATTAAAGCAGTCATTTTTTATATAGCATAATAGATGCATATTAATTTCTTAAAAACACGGTGGGTGCTCTATGTGCCTCAAACATTTCACTTGAAATCTTATTTACAGAAATTATTTTATTTTAACAGATAAAGGTAATTTCAGCCTACCCACCTCAATTATCACAAACTCTGAATGAATAGCATGCTATTAATGAATAGCATGAATAGCATTAATGAATAGCATGCTAATTACTGATTATGTACAGTCATGTCTTGTTGAATCAGACCTACAGTTTAATATTCATTGTTTTTGGACTGCCTGGATTTGAGACCTTTGGGTATTAAATTTGACAGATTAGGAAAAAATATATTTTGCCTAAGGAGAAAATTAAATTTAAATAAATAGACTTCATCTAATTATTCCATTATTCCTGAGTGATTTTTCTCAGTGTCAGAGACATCAGTTTGTTCATACATATTTTGTTAGATGTGAACAATGCACTTAACTTCCCTTTTCTTGGACTCACTCAAATTAAAAACTAAGAGTTTATTTATTTAGAAAATACATCTGAGTACCTACTAGGCACTGTTTAAGCTGAAACAGATATGCTGGTAAACAAAACAGTCATGGTTCCTGAACTTATGGACCTTGTCCTTAGGGTTCATATTTATAAACAACACTAAGTATTGAGTACTAATAATAAAATGCAAAGAGTTTTATAAAAGTGTATATCAGAGCAAACTAATTTAGCATGAGGACTAAAGGAAACCCTTTTTGAGAAAGTGGCATTTAAGCTTGGTTCTGAAGGATAAGTGAGAGTTACTCAAGAAAGGAGTGGTGTGAAGAGTATACCAAGGATAGAGAACAGAATGTACAAAGGCCCTGAGGCAGAAAGAAACTTAGAATATCAGTGTAACTGCAGCATAATGAGGGAGGAAATAGAGCAGTAGGAAAGAGGCAGGTCATGCATTGTAAGCCATTTGAAGGACTATGTTCTTTGTTTTAAGAGCAATGTTAAGCCACTGATAAATTTAAACAGAAGAGCAAAACGATCAGATTTGCAATTTAATAAAATCATTGCTGTTCTGTGGGGAATACATTTGAGAGGAACAAGACTAGATTTGGAGAGAAAATTGGATTTGGACACAAAATTGAAAATAGGACACTGGCAGTGGTCAAAAGAGATGATGAAAGTTGAGAGAATGTTTTGGATATGAGCTATATTTTGGAAGTAGCAGCAACAGAACTTGAGGATAAATTAAATGGGGAGAGAGGAAAAGCAGATTGCTTCAAGAATGTCTCCTGGATTTCTTGTATCAGAAAAATGAGAAAGCACTAGTATAATTTATGGAGAGGAGAGGAGAGAAGACATAGAGTGATTGGCTAGGAGCGGGAATAAAGAGTTTAGTTTTGTGCATGTTTAGATATTTGAGATATCTAAATAAAGATGTCAAGTAGCCAGTTGGATACATTGGGTTTGACTTCAGAAATGAATTTATTTGACATGAGAATACAGAAAGTATTAAAGATGTGGAACCTGATTCATAGAGAGTGGGTCAGGACTAAGACCTGAGAATTACCAGTATTTCAAGTTTGCTTAGAGGAAAGGGTAGGCATAAAGGGATGACGAAGTAGCCAGAAAGGTAGGGAAAAAAATCAAGTATGATGTCACAAAAGTTAAGGGAAGATAATATTTTAGGAAGGAGGAAGAGGTCAGTTGATCTATGCTCCCGGTAAGTCGAGTAAGGGGTGAACTAAACAGAGTTTATTGGATTTAACCATGTGAAGGATATGGTAACTTCCTAAAAAGTCATTGTAGCTAAGTGGTGTGGGCAGAAAACTTGATCACAATGAGAATAAAAATAAATAAAACCCTAATAAAATAACATTTATATTTAATAAATTGGCTATATTTAGGCTGATTTGATTTATGATCCAGAATATTTTCAAAAATGGTATATATTCATTGTTAGTAGAAGAGAATGTGTATGTCATAATTGTTGGAAGTAGTGTTCTAGGTATGTAAACTAGGTATGTTTTGTGAATTTTGTGTTTCGAATCCTTTATAACCTCACTCTTTGCTTATTTTATCAGTTAATAAGAGGTTTATATCACTTCCTACTATATTGTGAATTTATGTATATTTTCATTTAGTTCTGCCAGTTTTTGCTTATATACATTTGCATATATACATATGTGTATATATGTATATGTACATATATTTATATGTTTATTTTTTCTTGGTAGATATATCCTTATATTGTTATAAAATGCCCTCTTCATGGCCATAATTAAAAGGGAGGCTGAGTTTAGCCATGTGCCCAGGAAGATGAGAAAGGAGGTTTGCTGAATAGCTAGGCAATCTCGCCATATATGACAATGTGAAGTGTTGGTGGGGATGTGAATTAAATATAATGCTTATTCCCAGATAGCAGAAATCCAAACTATTATAACCACATTGACAAATAATTTGGCAATATGTGCATCAGAAGTCAAGCTCAAGAATGATTACAGCATCATTTTTAAACACCACAAAATTATAAACAACCAAAGGCTAAGGAAAAATAAATTTTAATTATTCACACAATGAGAGGCTATATAGCAGTAAATATAAGTCTATCTAACAAGGTGAATCAGTTATAGAAATAAAATATTGAGTCAAGAAGCAAGTCAAAAACACCTTACAGGTTATACCATTTTCATAAGGTTCAAAAATGAAAGAAGCTTAACAATTATACAAAGAGAAAGACTAATACAAAATTCAGGGTAGTGGTAGATGTTTGGGGAGACGTGCATGAAATGGGAATGAGCTCATGGCGGTTCTTGGTTAATAATATTCTAGTTTTTAGGTTGTATGATTTTATAGGTGCTCATTTTAATATGCTTCATAGCTTATAAATACATTTTCTGCATCAAATAATTCATAATAGATTTAAGTAATTATAAATTATGAATGGAAAGTTACAAAATAAACACTTTATCTATAAACATTTTGGGAATGGTTGGCTGTTATGAAGAAGAGAGAGTTGTACTTGTAAGTAGATGTAAACTAAGATGAAATTTAACATTTTCTTCAATCATGAGAGAGGCTAGAGCATGTTCGAATGGTGATGAATGATCCAATAGAGAAGATGAATTTGAAGTAGCAGAAGAGAAAAAGAAGATCTCATGAAATCATGTCCTTGAGAAGCGAAAAAAAGGATGAAGTTAAGAGTACATTAAGAGCAAGGACTCCTATTGGTAGAATAAGAAAAAACATTCGATTGTAATGGGGAAGGAGTAGGTGGGCCACCAACATGTGTTGCTAGTAAAAATTATTTGATTTCCTAAACTAAGATACTGGTTCTTCTAAAAATGCAAAGAACTACAAGAAAAATGCCTTAGCACCACTTGTACCTAATTTACTTCATTAAGTGGCATTTCATTACCAGGCAAGAAGGCAAAGCTTGCTCTCTGGCTTCATAGGTAGAAAAATAAAAGATTAAGACACTGACAGTCCCCAACCAGTCTCTATAATACTTTGACTTGAAGGCCTCTCTACTTGTCTCAACCACTCTCCCTGTAAAGAAGGGATTTAGACAGATTGCTTCTACTCTCTATGAATCTACCTGAAAGACAGCCCCCTCTGTCTTCTTATCAGGGCCTTGGAAAATGGTACTTAGAGACCCATTTCTTGTTTCCCTTCCCAGTATTATAAAAATAAGCCTACATCATTAACATTTCCCTATATATTTTACAAGATTTATTTAACAGGGGAGTAGAGAACTATCATAGAAACATTTTTAAGACTTCTCCCAAGGTTCTTTTAGATTTCCAGAGTATATAGGGCAATGCTTATTTTCACAGTGAGTTTGTGTTTCTATGGAGAAAAAAAGTCACATTCAATGGAACATTTGGGCACTTCCACAAAGCAAACTTTTAGGGAGAAATTATATTGAATGAGAAATGATTTTTAAAGCAAAGATGAAGCAATCTTGTGTAAGTCATACAAATGCAAAGGTTCTTAAGAGTGGTGCTGTTATAAAGTCATATTAAAGAAAAAAGGCCTACTATAGGTATTAGGCAGGGATCAGGGCCTTGGAGAAAGCACACAAATTCAGGAGCTTATCTTCAAATTTCTACATCCAGAATCTTGATTATGTAAAATATTGATCAACCAAAATTACAGAAAACTGATTACAAGCCATATGCCCCATTTTTTGATTTACAATGAATAAATTATACTTGACAAGATAACTGAAATTAGGCATTTGCTCAGTGCTTTCTCTAAGTACCATTCAGAAGAACAAGTTTCAATTTGCTTGGTCTGATGAGAATTAGGACAAATGGACATAGGGGAAGCTATCTGATTTAGCTTGAGTGCAGGGCTGCCTTTCTCCACTCTAGGCACATATCTGTCTGGAAAACTGATATGATTCTCTGATCAACTCTTTTCTTAGAAGTGATAGATAAACATGGTACTTTGGTATCTAAACCATTTTCTCCTCTTGAGGGCCACCTGCCTATTCTGACACCTCAATACAGTCATAGGATTTGGTGCATTGTACTCCCTCATAGTCTTTTCCCCTTGATAAAACCAAGAGGCCAGTAGGTCATACTTAAAACCAGAAACAGAAGCTAGAAACCTAACTACAGAAGTCCTAAACTTGATCATTACCATTGTCATCTAAATGCTCCTCCTTTTTTTGCTACATGTTTCCCTTCCTACATGTTTCCCTTCCTGATTCCTTCCCCTTGATTCCAACATAGCAACTTCATTTCATATCAAGACCCTCAACCCCAACTTGGACATACTAGTTGAAGCTAGTACAGCTAATCTTGTTCCTTTAGTTATTCCCATTCTATCCTACATAGCTTGCCTTTTTCCCAATCTTAAGAGAAAAGCATTTAGTCTTTTGCCATTCAACATAATGTTACCTGTAGGTTTTTGGTAGGTACTAATCATCAAGTTGGAAAAATTCGCCTCTATTCCTATTTTTTCTGAGAGTTTTTATCACAAGTGGGTGTTGACTTTTGTCAGATGTTCTTTCTGCACCGATTGATATAATCATGTGATTTTCCTTCTTTAGCCTAAGCACATTAGTTGATTTTTTACTATTGAACCAGCCCTTGCATCCCTGGAATAAATCCCACTTGGTTATGGGGTATAATTCTCTTTATAACGTTTTGAATTTTATTTGGTTACATTTTGTTAAGGATTTTGTGTCTATATTAAGGAGGGATATTGGTGCGTAGTATTTTTTTCCCCTTTGATATTGTCCTTGTCTTGCTTTGTTGTCAGAGCAATACTAGTTTCATAAAATGAACTGGAAAGTGTTCTTTCCTTTTCTGTTTTTGGAAGGAGATCATATAGAATTGCCAGTAATTGTCCTTTAAATGCTGGGTAGAATTCTTCACTGAAGCTATGTGGTCCTAGAATTTTCTTTGTGTTAAGTTGTTTGACTACTAATTCAGTTTCCTTACTATTTGTATAGTGCTATTCAAATTACCTATTTCATACTGAGTGAGTTGTGGAAGTTTGTGTTTTATGAGGGAGGGGAGGTCTATTCTATCTAATCTGTGAAATATATGTGTGCACACTTATTTGTGGTATTCCCTTACTATCCTTGTGATATTGGAAAAGTCTGTAGTGTCATCCACTGTCATTCTTGATATTGGTAATTTATACCTTCTATATTTTTTCTTTATTAGTTTTGCTAGAGGTTTGCCAATTTTATTTATACTTTTTTAAAAACTAGCTTTTGTTTAATTAATTTTCTCTATTATCTATTTTATATTTTATAATTTTCTTCTCATTATACTCTTTCCCTTATAAGGACCGATTGTGATTACATTGGGGCCCACTCAGTAAATCCAGAATATTCTTATTTCAAATTTCTTAATTTAACTACCTCCTTAAAGTCCCTTTTGCCATCAAAGGTGATGCATTAACAAGTTCTGTGCATTAGAATATGAACATCTTTGTGGGGCCATTATTCTGTCTACCATAGTCCACACTCTGGCTGACAAGATGCATGCCCATTCTACATGCAGAATGCATTCACCCTATTCAAAGATGCTTAAAAGTCTCAACTCATTACAGCATTAACTCAAGTTTAAATTCTCATCTAAGTTTTGTGTTTAAAAGTTCAAAAGCTCATCATCTAAAACATCTAAATTAGCTATGAGTGAGGCTGTGGGAATAATTCATGCTGGGATGTTTTTTCTCTGTACCCATTGATGCTTCTGGATTGTCAGCTTCCTCAGCTCCAACTCTGGGATATATGAGTCAAAAAGAAACCCAAGGAACTCACTTCCAATGCCATTCCTGAAGTCTTGAGATTCCTAGCAGATTGTCTTTCTTCTTTCATCCCTTTAGAGTTTTATTATATTTGTTTTATATATAATTTCTAGATTTTTCAGTTGAATTTAGTGGGAGGTTTAGGGAAAAGTAGATCTACTCCATCATCTGGAATTGTAAATCCAAGAAAGCACATTTGTAAAAGCTATCTAAGATATTTTACATATGAGTATCTATTCTTGTGATTTTGCTGTGAAATTCTATATAGCAACATTTTTTTTCCCAGCAAGGAGTTTCAGTTTGTTCCATTAGTCATCAGTATCTAAGTATATCTTAAAATTTTGATCGATAGGATAAAAAGATACTTTATATAACTTGCAGTTATATAAATTTATGTGTGTACACTTAAGATATAATACATACTAACACTTCAGAGCATTTTGGAAAGGCTTCTGTAGTTGGTAGAGAAATGATATTTGATTCATCCAGGTCTTTAATTTAAAGCATCTTGGTTAATGGAGACTAAATTAATTTTTTAGAAATCCACGTAATCTTTCAAATTTATCTGGAATTTATTCCGTAAATTAATTTAAAAATAATTATGGCCAATGCCAACTAACAGCTCCTCTAATCATTCATCACTAATCGAAAAAATGTAGTAAAAGTAAAATTACTGATCAAAGTTAAGTAAGCCCCAATTTAGAGATAAATGTATTTTTTTGTTTGTTTGTTTGGCACAAGTTACGCATATAGGCTTGAAGAATAACCCTTGGTTGAGCTCACAATCCAAGAATGCATGCATGAGTCACAAAATTTAGCCAATTAGTATATATTGGGCACAAATTATTTTTCTAGTTCTTTAGAGATACCAAGTATGTGCCAATTATTACAGAATAAATTAAGTCTCAGGCATAGTGTTCTGTTGTGCTTCGAAAAGCACTGGAAAAATTTACGAAAAAAACATTTTAAATATTAAATTACAGATAAATATGTATTACTGAAGCATTTTCTCTCAATTCTTTTTATTTTGAAAACAACTTCAAACTTACATAAGTTTTGCAAGAGTAAAATAATGAATTTCAAAATATCCTTTACTCAGATCTATTAACATTTTGCCATATTTTCTCCCCCTTTGTACTTATTCTCTCTATATAATAAAGTAATAAATATTATATTTGATAACACAAATAACAAATCTATTTAAATATATTTTGTAACATTTAAAATTATGTACCATATTTATATATTATACATTTCTATAATGTAATAAAGCTATTGTTAGTTTTGCTGAAATAGTGAGTTTAATCATTTGCCAGCAACATGATCTTTACTCCTCAATACATTAGTATGTATATCTTAAGAAAAAAGACATTCTCTTAACAGTATCATCATCAAAATCTGGAACTTCAATACTCATGAAATATTCTCAGCTAATATATCATCCATATTCAAATTTTCCAACTGTTATAATAGCATTCTTTTTATTGTTTTCCCCCATCATCCAGGAAGTTGTCCATCATCACTCCTGCATTTAGTGGTCATGTCTCCTTAGTCTACCTCTATGTGGAAGAGCTCTTCATACGATAGACCCACTGTTTTGTAGAATGATTCCTGACTTTTATTTGTCTGGTACCTTCTTATGGTGTTTTTTGCTAATTCTCTTTTAAATATATTTTTCTTATTCATATTAATTATTTGACAAATAAAACTGGCATATATTTATAGTGCACAACAGGATGTTTTGAAATATGTATACATGTGGAATGCCTACATCAAGCTAATTAACATATGCATTACCTCCCATATTTATTTGAGGTGAGAACACAAAATCCTCATTCTTTTTACAACTTCATAGTACTCCATTGTATAAATGTACTATACATGGTTTATTCGGCCATCTCCCATGGATGGGCATGTAGTTGTTTCCAATATTGTACTACTGTAAATAACACTGCAACAATTAACCTAATATATATTTATTTTTATATTGTTGGAAATACAAAATATTTTAAAATTGATTTAGTTACAAAGTCTATACCAATTATAAATAAATCTTGGGTTGCTACTGTTGGCATTTTAAGAAATTCAAACCAAATTCAAACCACCACCACTCACCCACCTGTGATCCTAAATCAATTCAGAAATAGATAAGAAGTAAGGTATGTGGAGACCAAAATAATCAGTATGACTGCGTCATAAGTGGGGTTCCTAGGAAGCAGATTCTGGGACAGAGATTCGCATGACCCCTTGGGGTAAACATCTGTAGAAGAAAACAGAAGGGAAGAAAGCATCAATGGGCAGAGAGAAGTTAGACTGCAAAGCAGCCTCAAGGGAAGCCTCAGCTGACCGTACTGGGAATTCTGAAACTAGAATGACTCTTTTGAATTTTTTCAATTTGGGCAAGGGGGTCAGGCCCTTATACCTTTTCCTCAATCAATCATTGGATGTAGGGTACCTGGAAAGGAGGCACTATCTTGAACAAACTGGCACTCCTCAGCAGAGGTATCTTTATAGGGAGATAGCCATAGACTTCCTACAGGAACTACTCCCAGAAGATGAGGGAATTGATGTTTGATTTCTAAACTAGAATCTCAGAAGTCCATCACAGCACCCACCACAGACCAGATATACTTGGATCAATGAGATTTAGGAAAATAATTATCTATTCCTTTTTGCCATAAATCTTTTTTGAGACTTTAAAGCTTTTTACACTTCTCTCTCATAACAAACACCATATTGGATCGATCTTGTTTCTTTACTCGTCTGTTTTCTCTGAATCGTAGGGAAGGGAAAACAAGTTGTTTTAGTTGTAGCGACCACAGTGCCTGGCTGAGTGTAAGTGTTTAATAATTATTTGATGAAAGAATAAACTTTAATGTATAACTGTTTGAATGATCTTACCAAATGATTAATAGTTATATATATCTATCTGGATGGAGATTTTAGTGCCTAGCTAGAGGCTCTGACTTCATGCCTATTCAAAACTGCAATTGCAGTAGTGATAAAGAGGGAGGTGTAGCAAATAAATGTTCCATTTGTGAATGGCATGAAACCAAGGAAAGCAGCTTCACTGATGACAGAGTTAGGATTCAAAAAGAATGAAAATAGGCTAAAATAATGGTCTTAATCTAATAAGATGAAATTCAAGAGGAATTAGTATGAGGGATTTTCAGTGGATTTAGTAAACCACCTAGAAAAGTTTTCAGCTGGCTAAACAGAAGTTTGTGAGAAAGATTCAGGGTTTTTAATAATTGCAAAACCAACAAAAGTCAACACCATTACGTAGTTGCCAGAAAAAGCCGGTAACATCTTAGCCCCTATCAGTAGACATATATAATCTAGAAGCCAGAAGTGATGGCCCTGTTCTAGGGTAGATTGCCATATAACCCAAGGTTTCAATTCCAAGCCCTTCCACTGGACTAAAAGGACTAGACAATTTAGAATGCATTTCCAGAAAAACAAGTAGGTGGTGGAGGACTCTTAAATTTTCAAGATGACTAATGAGTAAAGGGTGGTAGGGGGAAGTTTTATCAAACTTTTTAGGCAGAAAAATTAGTATAATAGAAAACTTAATAAATATGAGCAAAATAAGTTAATGAATAGCCCTAATTAACATAGCTAAACAAATTCTAAAAAGGTACTTACAAACTGAATCTAGCAACATGTTAAAAAATGCCATTATGTGTCATATGCTTTCTTCTTATAATGTAATGTGGTTTGATATAAGAATGGTTATGAATCACTTTATGAAGTCAAAGAAAAATATGGTAAATCAGTAGGAGGTTTAAAAGGCAACTGTTGAAAAGCAAGGTCCATTCATGCTTTGAAAATTAAGCAAAAAACCAAAACTCATTAAATTAGAAATATACAGGCAGGTTTAAAACATGATGGTTTATATTATTTCTCATACTGATAGCATTATGTTAACTGGTAAAGCAATATATGCTTTCCCACTAGAATCAGAGATATGAGAAATGTGATGATTCTTATGACTTTTATTTGATATTACTTAAGATATAAGACCAGAGAAATGAATAGGTTATAAATACAGAAAAGGAATAGGCAATGCTATCATTGATTTAAAATGGTAGCATTACTTGTCCTATAACAATCACAATAAAAATTTAAAAATATTTGAATTATTGAAATATTGATAAGAGAGTTATATAAGAAATATACAAATAAAACTCAAACATAGAAGGAAATCTAGTTAGAAGGTATAATGGAAAATATATTGTCTTCAGATTTAACAATAAAACATAAAATACCTAAGAGTAAATAAACTGGATTAAAAATGTGCAAGGCCCATAGGTAGAAAACTATAAAACTTGACTAAATACCATAAAGCACACTTAAATAAATCAAAGAGAGACAGATTATGTTGTTGGTTAGAAAGACTAAATATTTTTAAGATGCCAACTTTCTTTAAAGTATTCTCTAAATCAAATGTAGCATCAAAAAGCCAAGGATTTTTATTTTAAACTTGGTAAGATGTTCATTTAGACCAATAAAGAGAAAGTAGGAATAAGAAGGAAACATTTTAAAAGTAGGACTTGCCTAACCAGATATCATAATGTGCTCTACAGCAGTTAAAACACTGTAGTAGTATTATGGGAATAGACAAAAAAGAGAAACAGGGCAAAAATTCCAGGGGAAATTTTTTAATATTTAACAATATTAAATATTTAAGAATTATACTAATACTAATATATACTGATATATTAGTTATACTAATTATACTAATATAAACTGAATCAATAAAGAAAGAAAAGATACTGCAATACATTGTGCTGAAGAAGCACTATTAGGGAAAAATAAGTTACTCTCTAACTCCAAAATAAATTACAGGTGAATAAATGATTGTATTTTTAAATAGAACCTTATAATTCTATTAAAAAGTATATTATCTTAGATCTAGTGGCTTTTTCTAAGCATACAAATTAAGAGAGAAACTATTTTTAAAACAACATATTTAACTTCCAAATATTCATTTTCAAAAGCTACAAGAAATAATTAGTAGAACTAAAAAGCAAAATTAAACCCAGGGAAATATCTTAGAAATGACAAAGGATAAATAGATTTATATATAAATATTTTTTTAAGTAAAATAAATACCTCGCCCAACAGGAAAAAAATGGGTAAATCACATTAGTGGGAAATTAACAAAAGAAAAATTACAAATGTCCAATAAACGTATGAAGTTGTTTCAATCTCACAAACATTGAAAGAAATTAAAAGGTATTTTACCTACATTCATGCATTCACTCAAAATATAATTATTTATGACCAACTTTATGTCAGGTACTATTGTGGGTCACTAAGAACATGGAGATAAATGAGACTATCCCTGCCCTCCCAAAAAAAGAGAGTAATCAAATTTACAAATAACAGCATGTATAAAGTTGCAGTCATACAAGATGGGGAAGTTCCAGAGATCTTCTATCATAGTGCCTATAGTTAACAATAAGGTATCATGTACTTAAAAATTTGTTAAGAAGGTGGATCTCATGTTATGTGTTCTCATCATCCAAAAAAGAAAAAACCACCAACAAAAAAACAAAAGGAAACTTATGAAGGTGATGGATGTTTGTCAATTAGATTGTAGTGATGGTAACATGAGTATATACATGTGTCCAAACTCACCAACTTATAAATATTAATTATGTGCAGTTTTTGTATACCAATTATACTTCAAAGCAGCTCAGGAAAGAACATAAAAAGGCACATAAAGGCAAAATCAATAACAACATTATTTCAAAAAGTGATAAGTATACAAAGAATATGAAGTAGGATAAATGGATAGAGAGAAATAGAAAGAACCATTAAGATAGGAGAAAATGAACACAATCATTTCAAAGGCTAATCTGGTGATGCACATCAACAGTTTTAGAAATGGTCATACATTTTTAAAACTTTTTACCTTGAAATAATTTATGACTCATAAGAAGTTGCAAAATTAAGTATGTGGGACTCTGTCAAATTAAAAAGCTTCTGCACAGCAAAGAAAACAATAAACATAGTGTAAAGGCAACCTATGGAATAGAAGAAAATATTTGCAAACCATGTATCTGATAAGAGGTTAATTTCCGAAATATATAAGGAACTCCTACAACTTAAATAGCAATAAAACTAATAACACGATTTTAAAATGGGCTGAACACTGGAATAGACATTTTTCCAAAGAAGACATACAAATGGCCAATAGGTGATGTGAAAAGGTAGTCAAAATCACTATTAGAGAAGTGAAAATCAAAACCACAATGAAATATCACCTCACACCTGTCAGGATGTCTATTATCAAGAAAAAAGAGAGAGAGAGAAAGAAAAAGAAAACAAGTGTTGGTGAAGATGTGGAGAAATTGGAACCCTTGTACACTTTTGGTGGGAATGTAAATTGGTGCAGCTATTATGGAAAATGGTAACGAGGGTCCTCAAACAAAAATAGAACTACTATATGATCCAACAATCCCACTTCTAGGAATTTATCCAAAACAATTGAGATCTTGAGGAGATATTAGCACACCATGTTCATAGCAGTGCTATTGATACTAGCCAAGATGTGGAAACAACATAAATTTCTACAGAAAAATGAAAGATAAAGAAAATATGGTATATACATCCAATGAAAGATTATTCAGCCTTAAAAAAGAAGAAAATCCTGTAATACATGACAACATAGATGGGCATGAACATGGATCTGCTAAGTGAAATAAGCCAGACACAATAGGATAAAAATGGAATGATTCCATTTATATGAAGTACCAAAATATTCAAACTCATAGAAGCAAAGATAGAATGGTGGCTGCCAGGGGCAAGTGGGACATGAGGAGTTGTTAATCAATATGTATAAAATTTAAATGATGCAAGTTGAATAGGTTCTAGAGATCTACTATACTACATTGGGCCTATAGATACTAATAACGATACTGTATTATACACTTAAAATCTGTTAAGAAGGTAGATTTCGTGTTAAGTGTTCTTATCAAAAAACTAACTCAATAAATAAATATTAAAAAAACCCATAAAGTTGCAAATCTAGTAGAGCACTCCTATGATTGCTTTGCCTGCCTTTTCCCAATGATAACATCTTACATAGTTGTAGTAAAATACTAGAACCAGGAAATTTTCACTGGTATAACACTATCAACTAAACTACGGACGTTATTCCAATTTCTCAGTTTTTATATGGACTTTCCTGTGTTTTTGGTGTATAGTACCATGAAATTTTATATGTACAAATTCATGTAATGGCCACCATAATCAGGATACAACAGTATTCCATCACCACAGAAAGTAAGTCATCACACCCTTTTATAGTCTATCTCCCCCAACTCTAACCCCTGGCAACCACTAATCTATTATTCTCCATCACTACAATTTTATAATTTTGAACATATTATATGAATGGAATCAAAATACATAACCTTATGAGATTGGCATTTTCCCCACTCTGCATAATACCCTAGAGATTCATGTAAGCTTTGGTAGGTATCAAAAATTTATTTCTCTTCATGGCTGAGCAGTATTCCCATTACATGGATGAACAAGTTTCTTTATCCATTCACCCACTGAGGGACATTTGGGTTGTTTCCAGTTTTGTGCTATTACAAATTAAGCTGCTATGAACATTTGAGTACAGGTTTTTGTGTGGATAAATGTTTTCAATTCAGTAGGATAAACATCCAGGATTGTGACTGCTGGTTCTTATGGCAAGTATATGCTAAAACTTTATAAAAAACTGACAGACTAAACTGACAGACTATTCTCTGAGGGTTGTACTATTTCACATTTCCACCAGCAACATATGATAGATCCAGTTGTTCCACATCTCACCAGTATTGGGTATTGCCACTATCTTCTATTTTAGCCATTCTGATAGATGTATATTGTTATCATAGCTTTAATTTACATTTACCTAATGGCTAATAATTGTGAACATGTTTTATGTGCTTGTTTGCCCTCTGTATATCCTCTTTAAATGTCTGGTCAAGTCTTTTGTCTACTCTCTAATGGCATTGGTATCTTACCTCTGAGTTTAGAAAGTTTTTATACATTCTGGATACAAGCCCTATGTTGTATATGTGATTTCGTTATCAATAATACTTATTACAGTCAGTGGCTTGTCTTCTCATCCTCTTAATAGATTCTCTCATGGAGCAAAAGTTTAAAATTTTTGATAAAGACCAATTTATTGTGTTTTCATTTATGAATTGAACTTTGGTGTCATGCCTAAGACCTTTGCCTAACCCAAATCATAAAAGCTTTCTCTTGTGTTTTCTTATATAAGTTTTATAGTTTTACAATTTACATTTAGACTCTGATCCATTTTGAGTTACCTTTTGTATAAGGTGTAAGGTTAAGTCAAGGTTAGGTACAATGAACACTATTTGGGTGATGGGCACACTTATAGCTCTGACTCAAGCATTACAAAAGCGATCCATGTAACCAAAAACATCTGTACTCCCATAATATTTTGAAATAAAAAAATTATCAACCAAAAATAAAAAACAATAAGAAAAAATTTTTTGGCCCATGGATACCCAATTGTCCAATATGATTTACTGAAAATATCAAGATGAGTAATGTTTTAAAAGTATTATTGAGGGTTTCCTAGTATTTTGTTGAGTATTTTCGCATCTATGTTTGTCAGAGATATTGGCCTATAGTTTTCTTTTCTTTGTTTGTATCTTTGTCTGGTTTTGGTATCAGGGTGATACAGGTTTCATAGAACGAATTTGGGAGTACTCCTTCCTCCTTATTTTTTTTTTGAATAGTTTAAGTAGGATTGGTATTAGTTCTTCTTTGAACACTTGGTAGAATTCAGCAGTGAAGCCATTGGGTCCTGGGCTTTTCTTTGAGGGGAGATGTTTTATTACTACCTTTACCTCATCACTTCTTATTAGGTTATTCACATTTTTGGTTTCTTCCTGGTTCAATCTTGGTAGGTTGTATGTGTCTAGGAATTTACTGATTTCTTCTAGGTTTTCCAATTTATTGTCATATAGTTGTTCACATTAACCTCTAATAATTTTTTGGATTTCTTCAGTGTCAGTTGTAATGTCTCCTTTTTCGTCTCTGATTCTGTTTATTTGGGTCTTCTCTCTTTTATTTCTTGGAGTGGCTAAAGGTGTGTTAATTTTATTTATCTTTAAAAAACAATATTTTGTTTCATTGATTTTTTGCATGGTTTTTTTGTTTCAATTTGATTTATTTCTATTATGATCTTTATTGTTTTTTTTTTCATCTACTAATTCTGGGTTTGGTTCGTTCTTGTTTTTCTAGTTCTTTAAGATGCATCATTAGTTTATTTTAAGTTTTTCTACTTTTTTAATATAGGCACTTACTGCTATAAACTTTCTGTTTAGAATTGCTTTTGCTGTATCCCATAGGTTTTGATGTTATATTTTTATTTTCATTTGTTTTAAGACATTTTTCAATTTCCTTCTTAATCTCTTCATTGACCCCACTGGTCATTCAGAAGCATACTGTTTAATTTCCATGTGTTTATATAGTTTCCAATGGTCCTCCTGTTATTTTTAGTTTTATTCCATTGTGGCCAGGGAAAATTATAAAATTTCAATTTTTTTGAATTTTTTTTTTCTTTTGAGAACTAGTCTCACTCTGTTGTCTGGGCTAGACTGCCATGGCATCAGCCTAGCTCACAGCAACCTCAAACTCCTGGGCTCAAGGCGATCTCCTGCCTCAGCCTCCCAAGTAGCTGGGACTACAGGCATGTACCACCATGCCCGGCTAATTTTTTCTATATATTTTTAGTTGGGCAATTAATTTCTTTCTATTTTTAGTAGAGACGGGGTCTCGCTCTTGCTCAGGCTGGTTTCAAACTCCTTACCTTGAGTGATCCGGCCTCCCAGAGTGCTAGGATTACAGGCATGAGCCACCATGCCCAGCCAATTTTTTTGAATTTTTAAGACTTGTTTTGTGGCCTAATATATGGTCTATCCTTGAGAATGATCCATGAGCTGGGGAGAAGAACATGTATTCTGCAGCTTTTGGATGAAACGTTCTGTAAATATCTATTAGGTGCATTTGATCTATAGTGCAGATTTAGTCCAATGTTTCTTTGTTGATTTTCTGTCTGTATGATCTGTCCAATGCTGAAAATGAAGTATTGAGGTCTCCAACAGTTACTGTATTGGGGTCTATCTATCTCTTTAGCTCTGATAATATTTGCTTTATATATGTGGGTGCTCCATTGTTGGGTGCATACATATTTACAATTGCTATATCCTCTTGCTGAATTGACCCCTTTATCATTATATAATGACCTTCTTGGTCTCTTTTTAGTTTTTGTCTTGAAATCTATCTTATTTTTATGATATAAGTATAGCTACTCCTGCTCTTTTCTGGTTTCCATTTGTATGGAATATCTTTTTCTATGCCTGTACTTTCAGTCTATGTGTAATATTTTAGGTAAAGTGGGTTTCTTGCAGACAACATAGAGTTGGCCCCCCCTTTTTTTTCTTTTAATCCACCATTCTATGTCTTTTCATTGGAGAGTTTAGTCCATTCACATTCAGTGTTATTGATAGGTAAGGACTTACTACTGCCTTATTGTTTTGATTTCTGGTTGTTTTGTGGTCTTCTCTTCCTTCCTTCCTTCCTTCCTGGCTCCCTTTGTTAAAAGTGATTTTCTCTGATAGTGTGTTTTAGTTCCTGCTTTTCAATTTTCCTGTATCTGTGTAGAATTTTTTTATTTGAGTTTACAATGAGAATTGCAAAAATATTTTATAACCGATTATTTTATTTTTTATTTATTCAGGATATTATGGGGGTACAAACATTTTGGTTACATGTAATGTGTTTGCCCCACCCAAACCAGGGCTACAAGCATGTCCCTCCCCCATACAGTGTGTTCTGCTTCCATTGGTTGTGGGTTTACCTCCCCTATGCCCCACCCCAACTGGCACCCAATGAATATTACTACCATGAGAACACCTTAGTGTTGGTTAGTACCAATATAACCAATTATTTTAAACATATGACAACTCTGCTTATAAACAAACAAGCAAAGAGAAATCTAACCAAAATTCTACCCTTTAACTCTATCCCCCTTCACTTTTTAACTCTTTTGTTGTTTCCATCCGTATCTTTTTATACTATCGATCTCTCAAAAAGTTGCTGTAGTTATACTGGATATGTATATACAGGATTTCCCTCTAGTCGGGCTGATCTAAATGATCCCTCTGTGGGCACCAGTAGAATTCTGCCCTGTGCTGTGTTCCCCTGTGTCAGGGAGGCCCCAAATTTAAATGCAAAGCCCCATAATCACTTCACTCTCCCTCCTCTGGTACAGAGATCTCTATCTACTGGTCGTTCTAGTATGGCACTGCCAGGGGATAGAGGAGGGGTGGTGTAGGTAATGCAAGATTGTCTTTTCTGCTCTCTTCAGTGCCTCTTTCCTTGATATAATGTTAAAACCAGGTAGTATGATTGCTTACCTGATTTTTGGTCCTTCAGAAGGTGCTTGCTTGCATGGATAGTTGTTGAATTTGGTGTGCGTGGAAGGACAATCACTGGAGGTTTTTATTCAGCCATCTTGCTCTGCTCCCTATTTTATCTTTTATTTTAACTTTAATATCTTTGTTCATACTAGTTCTTTGAAATCCAGTGTATATTTTACAGTATATCTTAATTTAAACTAGCCACATTTCAAGTGCTCAATGTGGCTAATGGCTACCATATTGGACAGTGCAGGCCATGAAATAAGTATGTATAAAATGAGCATATGACTCAGTTTTTCAACCATGATTCACTGAGTACCTACTATGTGCCAGATACCAGGACAACTTCAGTTTCCTCAATAGAAAAAGCTCCTGTCTTCATGTGGCTTAGGAACCAATGTGTGTGTAGGAAGAGAAGGAGGGAACATTGAGAAACAATTAACTACAAAATATATATGATGCTAGATGGTAATATGTGCTGTAGAGAAAAATAAAGCATGGCAACACTTATAAAGATGATTGTTGTGTATGTAGGAGGGAATAAGGGATTATGAGGGTATCATTTTATATCAAGTGATGAGTGAAAGCCCCACTAATAAGGTTATATTTGAGCAGGGACTTGTAAACCAAGAATCAAATACTGTAGAATATCTGGAAAAAATACAGTCACTGAGATTTCTTAAAAGAGCTCAATGCATGGATTAAACAGAGGATTAGATATAGTAGAAGAAAGGATTAGGACTCAATTCAGAAAATACAACATGATAAATATTTTGAAAAGCTTTCCATCCACAAAATAACTGTATTCTATACAAATGACCTGAAACAGCTATTTAAATTTATGAGCCTATTAAAAACAAATCTCAATCAGTACTGTCAAATCTAAATATAATGTGAGCCACATATATAATTTTGTATATTAAAAATAAAAATAGTTAAAAGTAATTTTAATAATATACTTTATTTAAAATTTAATAATATATTTAACCATATCCAAAATATGATTTCAACATGTGGCACTAGCCGTATTTCACATGCTTAGTAACCACATGAACCTAGTAGCTACCATATTAGTGCAGTCCTAGATACTTCATAAATTACTTCAGATAGCCTTTTAAATGTTTAAACTGGGCAGATTAAACTAAAAAATCAAAAGCAAAAAAAGAAGTTAATGCTGTTGACCTCCTAGGAAATTCTGCCTTTCTCAGGAACTTGTGTTCTTTGGGTTTTTATGGCTATGCAGGGATTGAGCAATATGGTTTTCGCTAATTAGTCAATGAGAACATCAGTGAAAATCTGATCCTCTATCTTGATCCTTCTACCTTTAAGACAGACACATAGAAAGAGGGGGACATAAAGGAAGACAGAATAAAACATACAAAAGTAAGAAAGACATAGAGGGAGAGAAAGCCAGCACATGTGCATAAACACACACACACACACACACACACACACACACACACACACACACACAGACACAGAGGAGGAATGGCAAATGAGTTGAGAGAGAGAGAAAGAAAAAGAGAAAGAGAAGCTCCTCTCCTGCCTAGATTAGAAACTCAGCACATGTGCATAAACACATACAAACACACACACAGAAGGAATCACAAATGAGTTGATAGAGAGCGGGAGAGAGGGAAAGAAGGAAGAAAGAAAAGGGGGAGGAATGGCAAATGAGTTGAGACAGAGAGAAAGGAGGAGTGGAGGGACAGGAAGAGAAGCTCCTTTTCAGCCTAGATTAGAAATGGAACATGGAGCCACCTCACTCCCCTTGAAGAAATAGGGTCCTGTATTTCAAGTTGTGCCTCCAAAAGCACCACTCAATGGCAGAGGACACCACTGACTGCAGTTACCATGGTATGAAACTCATGAACATGAATTCATTCATTTCAACCTTTAGTCAAGATTCCACTTCTCCAGAGAGGGCAGATTTGAAATCAATGACTCCAGAGAGTAAATGGAGGAGGAGCTGGATTCACCAGAAACATGGGAGTGGTTACAGAAGCATGCCCTAGCAGCACCATACAAATGTAGAGTGTCATTAACTGTTTTTGCCTCAGAATTCTCTAAAAGCAAAGCCAGATCTTATATCCTGGGTTCCTCAGCTAAGGAAATGTATAATATAAACACACACACACACACACACATACACACACTAAAATGGACAGAAGCATTGTGCCTACCTGCTTTTAAACTCAGTTACATTTTGATAACTATTGATTTAATTGACAAGTTCATGCCTCTTTGATATCATTTTAAATTGTGTAATATGGGTCCGTTTGGTAATTCTAAAATGCCTTGACTCTAAGCAAGGACCTTGTTTGAAGAGGCAAAGTAACACTATAATAAAAGTCCCATGGACTGTGAATCTAAAGTCTGTATCATGGGACTGGTTGTATTTTTAAATAGCAAGATGACCCTATCAATCAATTATCCTGTCAGTTTACTTACATGTAAAATTATCACATTGGATGATAGGATTTGCTCTGGTTATATAAACTATGATTCTACTTCTGCAGGGAAAAATGATGAAACAAAATGTTTTCATTTTATATTACATAGAGTGAAATGTGATGAGAATGGTGTGACTCATAAGGCCATTCCAGATCTTACTAGGTCTGTCTAGTGCAAGGCAACTAGAGAATTTCACATGAAATGGATTCTCAAAAAACAAAATGAACTCAATTTCCCTACTTCAATCCATCAACATCCCTTATGAGTATGAGAGTTTATGATTCTGTGTATGTTGGAGTTGTAGAGAGAGGTAGTTTTTAATGTATAAATATAAGACTTAACAACAATTTACTTTTGAAACACCAGTGGCCAAGTAACTTCATAATTAATCCAAAGAAAATTAAAATGTATGTATGTTCAGAAACAGTTTCCTAAGAGTTCTTTCTCAGTTACTCCACACCATTCACAGTAGCCATTCATCTTCATTTCAAGTGTCACCTTTTCAGAAACTGCCTACCACCACGTGATACCTTGCAGTTAAGTTATATTCTCAGCTCCTCCTTATATCTGACAAGTTTTGCATCTAAAATGTTGCTAACTCATGTGGATAGATACTTGATCATACTGTGACTTTGTTTGCCACCTTCCTAGGGTACAAAATATGGGATGCACATTTCATTTATATTATTTTGTTCTTGCACTTGCTCAATACCAAATACAATGGCATATATAATTTGGTCACTTGTTTCAATATGCAGACTTCACAGAAACCTCAGCCCGGAACCAGCAATCAGCAGGACCAGCACAACACTGCCAAAGATTGTACAAAGGCAATTCAAACAACCCTATAATTTAACTTTTATTTGTATGTAATAATGTTTATATACTATTTAAAATTGAAATATAATCAGTTTAAAGAATTATGAGATTTACTGAAGATGGCGGATGAGAAAAACCGCCAGCCAGAGTGTCTCTGTAAGAAAGACAGATTTTACATGAAAGTGAAAAAAACAAACAGGCAGACAAACATAGATCAGATGAGGGTCGGAAGGAAGGATGCCTGAAACTACAGATAGAGACTCCACAGGAAAAAGTTGTGGAGAGAACTGGAAGGAGAAAGGCATCAGCAGGGTCTAAACCCCAAGAGGCTTGGAGACCAGTGACAAGGGTAGGTGGAGCGGTTACATTTCTCCTTCCTTGCGTCTTGGACTGCTGGTGGGCTCCTGAGCTGCTGGAGAGACCTGCCAACACCAGCCCAGAGATGACTACTGCCCAGTGAGCAGTGAGCCTCTTGCAGACAGGGCACCAGGCTCCCAGCTCCCTTGGGTATCTCTCACCCCACAGACCCGAGCCCAACAGCGGGTACCATATTGCTTCATTCTCCCCTTCCCCTTCCCTACCTGCGGCTGTCAAGAGGGACAATTAAGCCACTACCCAGAGGCATCCTGGGAACGAGACCTTTCCTTTTGGGGCCTGCAGTGGACTGAGGGGTACTCAGACTGTGAGCTCCCTACCCGCCAGCCCTCCCAGGTACTATTTGCCTGGTGACTCCAGGAAAGTGGGGCAAATCCTGAGGTGGAGAGACATTGATCCTGCTTAGGCATCCCGTGGGTGACTAGAGACCAGCACTTTTCTCCATGACAGGGTCAGGGATTGATCTTTGGGGCCCAGGGGACAGGCCTGCAGGTCAGATCCCATACACCTAAGTCTTGATCACATTGCTCAGGGGCGCACAGAAGGGATATTTGTGAACTAGTCTACTGAGGTGTGTGTGTCTTCAGGGGCAGATCAGAATGGGTCCTAGCTGCTGCAGGCTTGAGGGGCGACCCTCCTCCCATGGGAGGGCCACTCTCCCAGCTCAGACTGTGATCTTGGGTAGGGAACCTCCCAGCTTGCATCACAGTAAGGGAAGATCTGCTGGCTTGAGGTCCTGCCTGCTAGCAGAGGCACAGGAGAAACTGTGGAATACGGAAGGGTGGAAGGGAGTGAGGCCTGCTTCAAACCAACCCCAAACCCAGCAGAAGAAAAGAAACAACAAAGACCAGAGCAGAATTGAATGAAATTGATAACAAGAAATCTATATGGAAGATTAATAAAAACAAAAGGTTGGTTCATTGAAAACATTAACAAAATTGACATGCCTCTTCCTAGATTAGCCAGAAGCACAAAAGAAAGGATTCTGATGAGCTCCATCAGGAATCAAAAAGGAGAAATTGCAACTTATACCACAGAAATACAAAATATCATCTATGAATACTACAAAAACCTCTATGCACATAAACTTGAAAACGTGGAGGAAATGGACAAATTCATAGAAACACACAGCCTCCCTAGGCTCAATCAGGAAGAAATAGAATTCCTGAACAGACCAATATCAAGTATCAAAATTGAAGCAGCAATAAAAAATCTTCCTAAAAAGAAAAGTGCCAGACCAGATGGTTTCACACACAAATTTTACCAGACATAGAAAGAAAAACTGGTGCCTATCCTGCAGAAATCATTCCACAACATCGAGAAGGAAGGAACTCTCCCTAACACGTTTTATGAAGCAAACATCACCCTGATACCTAAACCAGGGAAGGACACAACAAAAAAAGAAAACTACAGACCAATATTCCTTATGAATATAGATGTAAAAATTGTCAACAAAATCCTAGCAAACTGAATTTAGGTGCTTATCAAAAAAATAATCCATCACGATCAAGTGGGCTTCATCCCAGAGAGTCAGGGATGGTTCAACATATGCAAATCTATAAATGTAATTCACCACATAAATAGAAACAAAAACAAAGAACATATGATCCTCTCAATAGATGCAGGAAAAGCATTCGACAAAATTCAGCACCCTTTTATGATAAGAAGGCTTAACAAAAGAGGCATAGATGGGACTTACCTAAAGATGATGAAAGCCATACATGACAAATCCTCAGCCAACATCATACTGAAGGGGGAAAAATTGAAAGCATTCCTGCTGGAATCAGACAAGGTTGTCTTCTATCATCACTTCTATTCAACGTAGTGCTGGAAGTCCTAGTAAGAGCAATCAGAAAAGAAAAGTAAATCAAGGGCATCCAAATGGGGGCAGAAGAAGTCAAACTATCACTCTTTGCTGACAATATGATCTTATATCTAGAAAATCCCAAAAATTCTGCCATGAGACTCCTAGAATTATTAAACAAATTCAGCAAAGTCTTAGGTTACAAAATCAATGTACAGAAATCAGTGGCATTACTATACACCAACAGTCAAACTGAGAACTAAATCAAAGACTCAATACCTTTCACAATAGCAACAAAGGAAATAAAATACCTAGAAATATATTTAACTAAGGAGGTAAAAGGCCTTCACAGGGAGAACTACGAAACACTGAGGAAGGAAATAGCAGAGAACATAAACAGGTGGAAAACCATATCATGCTCATGGATGGGCAGAATCAACACTGTTAAAATATCTATACTAGCCAAAGTGATCTACAGATTCAATGCAATCCCTATTAAAATACCAACATCATTTTTTGCAGATCTAGAAAAAATAATTCTATGCTTCATATAGAACCAGAGAAGACCCCATATAGCAAAAGCAATCTTAAGCAAAAAGAACAAATTGGGAGGCATCAATTTACCAGACTCCAAGCTATAACAAGGCTATAGTAACTAAAATAGCATGTACTGGTACAAGAATAGAGACATAGACCAACGGAACAGAACTGAGAACCCAGATATACAAGCATCCTCATATAGCCATCTAATCTTTGACAAAGCAGACAATTGGGAAAAGGATCCTTATTCAATACATAGTGCTAGGAAAATTGGATAGCCACATGTAGAAGACTGAAACAGGATCCACGCTTTTTACCTCTCACAAAAATCACTCGTGATTAATTACAGACTTAAACCTAAGGCATGAAACTACAAGAATTCTAGAAGAAAGTGTTGGAAAAACTCTTACAGACATTGGCCTAGGAAAAGAATTTATGGAAAAGACCCCAAAGGCAATCACATCAACAACAAAAATAAATAAATGGGACCTGATCAAATTGAAAAGCTCTGCACAGCCAAAGAAACTATCACGAGAGCTGTGATCACAGCAACAACAAAAATAAATAAATGGAACCTTATCAAATTAAAAAGCTTCTGCACAGCCAAGGAAACTATCATGAGAGCAAACAGTCTACAGAATGGGAGAAAATATTTGCATGCTACACATCTAATAAAGGGCTGAAAACTAGAATCTATATAGAACTCAGGAAAATCAGCAAAAAAAATAAAACAACACTATCAAAAAGTGGACAAAGGACATGAACAGAAACTTTTCAAAAGAAGACAGGCTAAAGGCCAACAAACATATGAAAAAATTCTCAACATCTCTAATCATCAGGGAAATGTAAATCAAAACCACAGTGAGATATCACTTAACTCCAGTTGAGAATGGCCTTTATCAAAAAGTCACAAAACAATAAATGTTTGCATGGATGCAGAGAGATAGGACACTCATACACTGTTGGTGGGATTGCAAGCTAGTACAACCTCTGTGGAAAGCAATATGGAGATACCTCAAAGAGCTACAAGTAGAACTACCATTTGATCCAGCAATCCCATTACTGGACATCTACCCAAAGGAAAAAGACATTCTATCAAAAAGACATCTGCACTAAAATGTTTATAGCAGCAGAATTTACAATTGCAAATATGTGGAAACAACCTAAGTGTCCATCAATATATGAGTGGATTAATAAAATGTGGTATATGTATACCATGGAGTTCTACTTAGCCACAAAAAACAATGGTGATCGAGCACCTCTTATATTATCCTTGATGGAGCTGGAGCCCATTCTACTAAGTGAAGTATCCCAAGAATGGAAAAACAAGCACCACATGTACTCACCATCAAATTGGTATTAACTGAGCAACACGTATGTGTACACATAGTAGTAACATTCATCGGGTGTCGGGCAGGTGGGGGGGAGGAGGGGATGGGTATATTCACACCTAATGGATGCAGTGCTCACTGCCTGGGGGGATGGACACACTTGAAGCATTCACTTGAGTGGGGCAAAGGCAATATATATAACCTAAACATTTGTACCCCTGTAATAGGCTGAAATAAATAAAAATAATATATTGTACAGATTTTTGGGTAAGAATCACTGATTTTACAAAGACAGGCACAGGCCACCTAATATATTGTCCAGTACAATTAGTTTTTTGATTGACAGTTAAACTCTCTCATTTACTCTGGTTATTGACACTTTCACGTGTCAAGCTAAAATACTGTTATTCTCTGAATTGTGAAATTTCAGAGGGATTGTTTCACTCTGAAAACAAATAACTATATTAGGGAGAACACCTCAAAGGCTACCTACTAGTATTTCCAATATTTACAAACTCTGAGGTTTGGTTCAAATAAATCTCCTGATAATGGGAAATAATACTGGAAACATTATAACTCCACACTGTTGGGAAGCAGTGTGATATCTATGGGTTTTTGAGTTAGGTAGCTGAGTTTCAAGTTTGGCTCCAACCCTATCCTTCACAATTCCTTACATAGAGTAGATGCTCACTAAATATTACTTTCCTTCTCTTACTGGTTTTCCCAAAAGTCAGCTAGGAAAATGAGTTTGGACATCATTCCATAGGCAATGAGGAGCTATTGAATATGTTCTTTTAATTTGAGAAAATTAATATATTTTAGATAATTGATAAAGAGAGTAGAGGCAAGGAGATTGATTGATACAATCTGAACTATGATGGGGTCAAGGAGAAGCTTTATAAGTTCTCTACCTGTCTATTCATTTATTTATCTATTTATAACCATTTGTTTGGTTAGAAAAAAACATTCACATCACAACAAGAAGCCTGTGAAATAGGTATTATTCTATTTTCATAGATGAGAAAAGAGATGCTCAAAGAGGTGAGGTATTTTTCCCAAGGGCAATATAACTATATAACTTAGTGTTGGACCAAGAGCTTGAAGACAAAAGTTACCTATGTTCATTCCTATAATACACTCCCCCATCCCATGAGAAGACCAAAAAGCATGAGGTTTATTATTGGATATGGATTGGGGGCTGAGGGAGGAATCAAATCACATTCAAAGTTTTATAGTGATAACACTAAGGGAAAATTAAAGTCAGAGAAGGAATTGATGTGGTATGAGGAATGTGACAAGGAGATTGATGGAATATTTAGCTTAGGATATATTGATTTTAAAGCGAGGTTGGCATCAAAATGGAGCTTTCACTAGGCATTTCAAAATGTGGGTGTGGTAAAATATCAGGCCTGGCTCTGTAGAGTTGTACAGTGAGATAGGAGGCTGTAAGAATGGATGTAAACTTTAAGAGGGACACATTAAGTAGAAGACCACCAATGGTACCCATAGAACACTCATATTTAGTGAGAGAGAGAGAGAGAGAGAGAGAGAGAGAGAGAGAGAGAGAGAGAGAGGAGAGAAAGAAAGTGAATCAACTAGAGGGATAGCGATAAAGCAGGCAGAGATATAAGAAAACATGTTCAGTAGGTAAACCAAGAGAGGAATAAGAGGATTTTAATTTGTTGAACATCCACCAAATGTCAGCTACTTTACCTATGTGTTTAACACTCAATTCTAAAGCAACTCATTAGATTCATATACTG
The DNA here is from genome assembly GCA_963574885.1 of Lepilemur ruficaudatus. NCBI lineage: Eukaryota > Metazoa > Chordata > Mammalia > Primates > Lepilemuridae > Lepilemur > Lepilemur ruficaudatus. Next base: position 83,864 of record CAUYRT010064513.1, read on the forward strand.
CATTATTTACATTTTTTTGATGTAAAAACTAAGGTCAAAGAGGAAATGTATCCTGTCCAACAACACAGAAAAACAAAATTCTGACAAAATCAGGATTCTAAGTTAGTTCTGTGAGACTCTAAATTTCATGTCTTTCCATTTGAGGAGGAGGGAATAGTCACTAGTGATTAAGTGTTGCTGTATTATCAAGAAGCAGTGTCACAGGATTTAACAGTTAGAGAGAGCATTGGGGATGGGACTAAGATTCCAAGTAAATAGGGTTGAGTAGAGGATGAAAAAGTATAAAATGAGTTAGAGACCCCTCTCTAGAAAAGTTAGGTAGAGATGACAAGGGGAAAGAAGAAATGATAAACGCAGGAGATATCTGATCTGAAAATAGTACCTCTCACTTTACTTTCTACACTGGTTACTCCAGTCCTTTTGTAATTTCATGGCTGAATGAAAGTGTTAAAGCTGGAAGGTCCTTGCCAATCATCTGATCTCCTTAGGTAATAGATTAGGAAACCGTTGTAGAGAAGTTAAATTACAGGCCCAGACACCCAGGTTCCCTGCAGTACTGGCTCGACAAATCCAAGTCTCTTGATTCTTGCTTTCATGCTATTTTGGAGGGTATTGACATAGGGCTATAGTCCTATGCTTTGTCCATTCTTCTTCTTACTAAATCTAATTCACATTTGGTTAAAATAAACTTTGCCTGAAAGTCCTCTAACCTATATTCCATCTACCTATAGTCCAGATAGAATCTAGAAGATTTCCTGCAAGGAGAAGTAGCAGGGAGAAATGATTAAAAGTATATACTTTTGAGAATGCATAGTGCGTACTCTAGTTAACTTTCAGAATTACACAATTCTTTTTTAAACCTCAATATTCAAAGAATCCACTATGTTATTTAGCACAGAACTACCATAGTTTTTGTATTATCTACCAATTGTTTTACTTATCAGCATTTTCCTTCTCCTCTAGAACTTCCTTGAAGGTAGAGACCGTTTTATGTGTTTATATTTTTTTTTAACAAGAGAGCCAGTGTAGAGGTATATGTTGGACAATGAATACATACTTTTGGAAAGACTTGTTTTAATACACAGATGTAAGAACTCTTTGGAACAAATTTTCAAAAGGCATGTTTTTAAGCAGTCATGATTCAATTGGTCCATGAAAAATGTTGCATGAAATCCAATTATTTTCACATTCAGGCACCTGGTTCTTACCTGATGATAACAATGGCTAATTCTGAATGCAGTGAAACAGGGTTAAAGAGGAATTCAGGTAAAATTATATTATCTATTTCTTTAGCTTATAATTTTCTACTAATAAAAATATAATATATTCATTATAGAAAACATTAGTAATGCAAAATTGAAACAAAGAAAATAAAAAATCAGTAATAAACCTTGGATATATCCATGGATAACTGTAGCTGGTATTTTATTTCCTTTTATTCTTTTTTATACTTATAAACACACATGTATTTTTACATAGTGGGGTGAAAAATGCATATGACTTTTGTATATATTGTTTAATATTGAAGAGTGTTATTATATTACTATAATAAATTTCCATCAAAACATCATTTTAAAATACGAATAATATCTCATAGTATATGTGATGTCATTTAAACTATTTTGCTATTGTTGGTTATTTAGGTTGTTACAAAGTTTTCATTGGTACATTTTTGTGAATAAAATCTTTGTGCATAAGTCTCTTGCTAAAATTTATGGCCATTTCTTTAGACTAGATTCTGAGAAGCTGAATTAATGATTACTAGGTCACTGAAACTTAATTCTATTTGTTTTGTTTTTATAAAATATTAATATCTAAAAACTGAGTTTATATGTTCAAAGCACCTCATACACAAGGAATCAAACACAATTAAGCCAATGATTTTCTGCAACTGACATGGCAAACCTGTTAATTCATTTGGCACCTACAAATTAGGGTAGTATTTTAAAATTCATTTTCCTTCTAATTGTCATACAATGGTGATAACAAATGACTGATTCATTCTCTTTGAGTTATTTTGCTGTTAGCAATGGAAAAGGTGTTTGTGAGGTGATGGATTTGGGTTAGTTTATTCATTCTTCTCATATGTATATTATAGGACTATGAGGTTAGACAGCTAGGCCATAGCTATGAAACTGTCTCTCCATATGCTTCATGCCAGATTCCACAAACTTTACCACTCTAGACTTCTTCAGAGTTATTCTTAATAATTTATTACTGTCTATAGTGTTTGCAGTACTGAGAAGATGATGTTATCATAAGAAATAGCATATGCTGCATACAAACAGGTCAATAACCAGCTTGTTTTGATATATGTCAGAAACCTATTTTATTCAGGGACACAGTTTATCTTCCTTCAAAAATCCATTTTCAGGGGAATCCTACAGGCAACATCACAACATCATTTCAGTTAGGCTGAGAAAATAACTTTAGCTACAATCTGCCTTATTACATTCAAAGCACATACATGTTTGCAATCAAGTTCTCCCAAAGATTATACATATTTCTACTCTGTCTGAGGGAGAGAAATGTTAGATGCTCTTGTGTGTAATTGCTAGAATCTAACTTTCAATTATACATAAAGAAGCAATGGATTTTCAGGTTTGAAAATATCAATATCAAAAAAGGTTAATTTTGTTTTAAAATTGCACTTAATGATTTTTCTGGTTATAAAAATAGAGCTTATTGCAGAAAATTTGGAAAAGCATCAATAAACAATTTAAATTATTTCTAATCCTATAACTTAGTGCCTAGTGCCAACCACTGTTAATTATTTTGTATAATATTTCAGACATTTTTTCTTGCCTTTGTGTGTGTGTGTGTAATTGTGGTTATACTTTATATACTCTTTTATAATTGTTTTATGCTTATTAATACATCATGAGCATTCTACATGTTACATACATATGCTCTTAATTATTCATAATTATGTTTTATATTGGCTGTATAATATCACATCATAAGATTATATGAAACTTATTTAACCAATACCATGTTTTTGGAGTTAGGTTATTCTCTGTTTTCTACAATTATAAATAATACTGCACGTCAGGGGGAATTGGGGGGTGGGGGGTAGACCCAAGTCTGAGCGACGGGGGGCGGGTCACTGTGGAGGGGCGGGATATGCTTGAAAAGTAGTTGGGGAGCAGAATTAGGGATCTCAATAGGGGAAAGGAATTCCTCAAAAACTGATTCATGTGATTAACTGTACACCTCGGTAAATTCACTGAAAATCATTTAATCGTACACTTAAAATGGAGTGTTGGTTGTACGTAGATACAGTTGGAGCACTATGTATGT